>QMFE01000290.1:736-13132 GCA_003314665.1 Tricholoma sp. MG77
GTCCTCGTCATCGTATTCCTCGTCGTTGGTCTTCGTCCCCTGGTCCCCGTTGTTGTTGTTGTTGTCGTCTATCCCCTCGTTATCAGTGTTGGTATCATCCCATCCCGTTGTTTTTGTCGTCGTGGCTTCGCTTCTTTTTCGTCGTTGCACCCTCCCCGTCTTCGCCGTGCCAGTTGCTCGTTTCCACCCCGCGAGCAGCTGCTCGTAGCGGTGGCGTGCCAGTTGCTCGTTTCCACCCCGCGAGCAGCTGCTCGTAGCGGTGGCATGGGTGTGGGTGTGCCGTCTTGGCGCCGTCTCATGGTAAATAACATAGATAAAACCTAGAAAAAGCAAATGAAAACATTGGTTTGAAAAGCAAAGAAAAGAACTTGAAAAAAAAATTACCTAGGGCCCAAACGACCTTTGTTGTCATTTGGGCCCGATGTGGTTGGTTTGCGGTGGTTGGTGGCGTTAGTCGATGTAGGAGTGGGCGTGGGAGTAGTGACGACAGGTGGTGATGGAGTTGTGGTGGTGGTAGAGGTGTGGCGTCGTCGTTGATGGTGGTCGTCACTGCGCGTCGGAGCGGGGTTTGAAAGAACGACAAAAATGGAAAGTGAAAATGAAAGTGAAAATGATCATTTTCGCAAAAGCGATGAAAGGGTTCGATTTTTGAAAAATGATCATTTTTCGACTCATTCTTGATCTCATTCTGGTGTTCATTTTTGAAAAATGAGATTGAAAATGAAATCAAAAATGAGCCGAAAATGGTCCGAAAATGGCTACTGTGAACAACCCTATTGTAGAACACCTGGAGGGGCTGGTTGTGCAGAGGTTATTTGAGTTGTCGAAGGCTAATTTAGCGACTACAGGTGTGTTTTTAAAATTAAATACACTGTATACTGATGCTGAGAGTCTGACAGGCTATAAAATGAGAAAACATATCTTGAAGGCTATTGCAAAATGCTCCTCTGCCATTTGCACAGCGCTCGACAAATATAATGAGCTGGCTCCACAGCAAAATCCCCCTCGACCCCTGCTTCAGTACAGTGATGTGGCATCCTATAGTTGGCTTGGTAACTTCGACCTCCTCAAATATTCACGCACTGACATCATGCGAAAGCCATGGACTGTACCTGCCAACTGTGAGGTAGCCAACAAATATTTTAAATTGTTACAAGCACAAGAGGAGATTCACCGCCTCAATGTGGAGGTTTGCAGGCTTGATGCATGGGTCAGACATGAGGACCAGCTGATGCTATCAGCCGTGAACACAGCAATGGATCCCCATCTTGCAGCAGAGTTATGTCGTCACTATGCCAAGTGCCCATGTGTCAATGTTCTCCATCGAACCCATATTTCTGCCATCTATCATTTGCAAGGATACTCAGGGCCCGGGCCTTTTGTGCCAGATGATCCAGGCCCTCTTGAGGAACAGCCAGATGACAATGAGGCTCTAGTTGACGAGGATGATCGTGTGCAGGATGAGGTACTCAGGCTTGGGGACTTTTTAGATACCCTTACAATCTGCTAGTGTCATTTGAAGAAATATATATGTGTACTGGCAAAAAAAGTGAAGCGGAAAGTCAATAAATGAGGGAGATACTCGAGTTCGACGTCGGGAACATCAAGCATGATGTGTTTGATGATGGGGACAGCTGTGGGAGGTGGTGATTGAACCATGACGGCATGAGAACTGTGTAGTGACAGGTCATGGAAGTGCCAAGAATGTGAGCCGAGAAAGGTCCGAGGTCTATCTTTAGATTTTGTCACGTAGGCGCCGTAAGGTCAAGCTCAACATTAGGGGTGATGAGCACGCATGTGTGATGATGATGGCGGGCGTGGGAGGGCACTGATCGGGGCGGTGACAGTGAAGAATACCACCCGAACAATATCGCCATTGATATCCGAGTTAGATCTGCATACTATCTTTAGAACTTATATTATCTATCTCTTATCTACTGACACTTGTTATCTAATGGGAGATGACTTGTAGTGGTGACTGAGGGGACCACTGAACACTGGTTCAACCACTGAACCAGCCCTGGTTAGCTAAACCATCCTAATTAGTAAGACATCAGGCACCCCTGCTATCATGCTAGTTAACAGGGTTGATGGTGACACACAGGTGGGCATGGTTGACAGCAATATTGGATTTTGCCATTTTCATAGCCTCCTGGTAACTATGTTCCACGGCCTCTGAGTAGGTGTTAAGCTCCTGTCACAAGTCTTAGTTAATGATACATGACAAATGAGTGGCAGCTTACCTGAGGCCTTTGCTGGGATGTTGCTGGAGTTGATGGGGTACACCCTGGGAATGCTGGATGGACATGGCTTGGCAGCATGAGGTGAACTGAGCGAGGAATCTTTTGCACACATTCATATGAGAAACCAGCATCATGAACATCCACATCCGCATCCACATCCATATGGGAGACGGCCGGCGCTGGCAGATTTGAATGTGAAAGAATTTCGTCATCATCAGTATCTTGCTCAGATGATGCCGAAGTACCAAAAAAATCAGAAGAGGATGAACAGCTAGAAGAAGCTTGCTGGTGATGCTATCCCCTGGCAGAACATCAAGGATGGAACAAGCTATGTTGCACCAGGGACATCATCTCCATCCACCTGGCCTTTGGCTGCTGGCACTGCTCTGTCGCCATCCACAGGCCCCTCTCCATTCACCAGCCCCTTGCCACCCACAGATCCCTCTCCACCCACCAGCCCCTCTTCAATCATTGACCCTTCTCCACCAACTGGCCCTTTTGCACACCCTGGCCCATCTCCAACCACCGACCCCTCTCCACCCACTGGCCCTTCTCCACCCACCAGCCCCTCTTCAACCATTGACCCCTCTCCACCGACCAGTGCTTTTGCACACGCCAGCCGCTCTCCACTCACTGGCCCTTCACCTACTGGCCCTTCACCACCCACCGGCCCCTCAGCTGCTTCTAGCAACGCAATGGAGGATATTTCCACTGTGCAGCCAGCCTCCCCTGTACATCTCGACAGTCATGCAACAGCCATCATTGGCACGTCCACTGCTGTTGTCATTACACTCCCCACACCACCGCTGGCATTGACCTCTGGAATGCCCATCCCATTCATGCCGGCAGCTGATGAGAGGAAGCAAGAGGCTGAGACCAAGGAAGTGGAGAAGGGTGATGCAGCAATGGGACACCCAGTGAAGGATACCAGACGCCGGAAGATCTCGCCACCAATGGTGCCGATCCACCACCTCGACTCAGAGGCCGAAACTATGCCACCCCCACGGAAGAAACAGAAGGGCAACACTGTCATGGTGAAGATTACACCGACCAGCACCGACCGCCCCTCTGACCAGCTCTGGACCACTCTTGCTCAACGCTGATGCGTGCTAGCAGCGTCTGAGTGTGTAATCTGTATATATGGCGTTCTATGAGACTTAGCTGTGTTATCCAGTATCCTTGTTATGTCCTGTGCAACCACGCTCCATAACCCCTACCCGACTCCAGATATTCATGCAACATAGTCCCATAGGTGCTATGCCTTCGCACATCCATGCGTACTTGAGCGCAACCTGTGCACGTACGTCCGCGCGTGGAGCGCATGCTCGCTCGTCATTGACCGCCCGCACTCTTGCTCTTGCTCTTGCTCATCGTGCCTGTGCCGCTCCCTCGCTCTCGCACCTTCGCGCTCGTGTCGGTCATCAATACTACCTTGTCTCCATGCCATCGCAAGTCCATGTGGTATTACCCCCCTCACCGAACAATCTGCGCATCCCAATACATTCTCGCATTTGTCCTCTTACTTGTTCAGTGCCATCTCACTCATGCTTTTATTATCTGCCCTCCTATCCGCTTGTCGTTATCTTTTATTTTAAGTATGGTTATCCGAGCTATGCCGCTCTTCCTACGTAGCTTAAATACAACATAGCTTAGTTCCTTGTAACTTACTTGTTAATCGAAAATCAAACCGACTTTGAACACTTTCTTCCTGTTCTCATTAAAGTTCATTTCCTGCTGCAACCCCCGCGCACTTCACACTGCGCCCGTCTACACTCGTCCGCTCTACTCATGCTCCGCTCTTGCGCGTGTGCGCACGACCGCCACAGTCTCGCTCCGAAGTTATGGTTTACCCAGATACTGAACAAGAGGTGCAACCCTATTGGGAAAGTGGTTGAAGCCAAGACCGTGTGTTTTAGCATAGCTCCGCGTCCGCCCAACATCAGCTAAGTCCTCAGTGCAAGTTCCCACGCTGTTCCAGTACCGCTGAGCTGTATCTGATCCTTCCTACGACCTCGTCCTTCCTAGCCCGTTCTTCGGTTCGTAACAATCCTCTAGGTCATTATCTTTGACAG
This sequence comes from Tricholoma sp. MG77, assembly GCA_003314665.1. Taxonomy (NCBI): domain Eukaryota; kingdom Fungi; phylum Basidiomycota; class Agaricomycetes; order Agaricales; family Tricholomataceae; genus Tricholoma; species Tricholoma sp. MG77. Next base: position 5,052 of record QMFE01000290.1, read on the forward strand.
GTCAATTTTTCATGCACATAGCTGCAGCATTCATATCTTCCTTCGACATTCACTATCTTTCGGTCATCTCAGCTTGTCGTTTATGGGACCAGCTGTCAGCTAGCGATTAGCTAGCTATTTCTAGCTCCTTCGCCGATACCACTTAGTCATTTGACTGTGCCTAGCACTGATTGGATAGCCTTCGACACTGGTACCATCAGCTTGGACCCGGGTTAGTAGTTGTGGGCGCATCCTTCAAGGCAGTTATTTCTATAGTAGTTCTGGGTGACGGGCTATTCATTTACAGCTTTTGGCTAGCTATTCTATTCAGTCTGGATTAAATTACTTACACATTGCTCATTTCTTTATCCCTTTAGTACCTATGGAGTAGTATAAAAAGTCTTGTATATAGCCAGTACAAAGACAGAGAAAACCCACCGCATTCAGTTTCACTTACTTCACAGCAAAGATCAGAAAAAGACTTAGCTTTTCGACAAAACTTCGTTCTACCATTGTCACTATCATCCTCGAACTATCGACTATCGCCCAAAGCCATACAGTAAAACCAGCCTTCCAACACCATATATTGCACCACACAACACAATTCTAAATAGCTAAGCTCATCGAAGCGGTCGCTAGAAAATATCGAACTTGAACTAACGTGTTTAAGAACGAGCTAGAAGCACCTATCGAAGGGAGAAACTGAGACCCTTTGAGCCAACTACCCACTGATCAAGTTACTTTGTGTGTTTCCCTCTGGTAGATCGCAGAAGACCATCAACGCCCAACGGCAATGTGTGAGAGCTGTGAAAGTAGGGGGATGCCTGCTTGCCAAACCACAGGCGTGCAGATCGCCTGTGTACTTCGTAACTACGGCAAGACAAAGTGCTCCTACAGCGCATTGTGTGTTGCGCATCGGGATGAGATGGTGGCATTGGGGGAACTGGCAACAGCGAAAGGGGGGAAGAAAGCACCTCCAAAGAAGAAGATGCAGGCTGTTGAGGGAAGCATGGTGAGGGGGATGAGTGCGAAGGTGGTGGGTAAGAGGAAGCGTCAGGATGATGAAACCGTGGAGGAATTGAGTGTGGATTTTGTCCCTAGGGATGTAGTGCCTTGGGGCTCCACTGTGGCTTCCACATCTGGGCCTGGGTCTGCCACCAAGCCCTATGTCCTAGATGCTGACATGACAATGCCGGTGCCAGCCATTCGGCCACATTCAAGAAGTATCACCACCACCGCCACCACCACCACCGGCCCCACTGTGCCCACTACCACCACCACCACCACTGCCGCCGCCCAGACTCCTACGCCTAGGGTAGCATGTGGCCCAACAGTTGGTGGTCTTCAGCGTGAACTCCATGACCTACACTCAGAGATGGCCACACTCAAGGCCAATCAGGAGATGATGGCGGGAGAACACACCATGCTCTGCGGCTGGTGTGAGGTGCTCATGGCATTGAAGGATCAGATGCTGGTAACTGTCCTGGCACTTCAGGCGGAGGTAAGGGGATTGAGCAATGGGATGGTGCTGGAGAGGATGAAACAGGATGTGACGAAGCTACGAGCTGAACTGGCAACAATGAACAGCCGGCTTTCACGCGTTGAAGAGGAAAGCAGCTCGAGCGAAGATGAAGACGACAGTGAGTCGACACAAGGGCCGCTGAGTGCATTTATCATCAATGTCCTGAAGTCATTGATGTATGTCCACCCTAACCAACTGCGACAGTCCATCTGGACAGCCTCACTGGTGGCCAGCGGGTCAGGCACCTCATATGCTGCTGATCCATCAACAGTCACTGGGGAGCCTCCAGCGCCGCTTGCGACCTCTGCCATCGGTGCCAGAAGCGCTGCACCTGCTCATGCCGCCACTGGAGAGCCCACCAGCAACTGATGAACTTGCACCCCCCCTGAACTTTTTTACTTATTCTCTCGTCCATCCCACCTCTTGCAGGCTAAAATATTTTGTTTCAAAGGCCCACATCAGCAGTGTAATGTCGGCACTGATGCGTGTTTGAGATGACTTGGACACGGGGTTGCTGGTATGTGTGTTAGCGGTGGGTTGTGTCTGGTGTTGTCGCCAGTGGCTGTGCCAGCAGTGGTGCAGCGATGGGTAATGGGCCAGTCACCAGCAATGGTGGACGTGCCCGTCCCCGTGGATGTGTGGTTTGTTGATAATGACAGACATGCATGTCTCATGTTCGTGAATGTTTCTGTGCTGTGTCACTGTGGTAATGCTGTGCTATTGCTGGTGGCTGTGTCAGCGGCAGGGGTGATTGTGTGGGCGATGAGTGTAGTTGTGTCAGGGCTGGGGAAGTGTGTCAGCAGTGTAGATGAGTTGACTTAGGTGCCGGAATTACACAGTCCCAATACTTATTCAGCCATCATGCCATAGAAATTAATTCATACATTGCTAGTGATACTTTATGAAGTTCTAGGTAAGGAATACATCAGTCCTACATTTCTGCTCCATCAGGTTGGATCAATATCCATGGAATATAATTGGGGAGCGACATGGCGCGCTCGCAATCATTGTGGGAATACCACACTGTCATGCCCGGCACGTGCGCGATGGGTTGACTTCGTTCAACTTCAACATTCAATGTTGTGCTTCATTAACGCCATTCACATCCAGCTTCCATTTTGTCCTCCAACATTAATTAACATGTCTTCAAAAGCCACTTTCCAGGCTGCTACTGATACGATGCATGACGCCTTGAACACATTTTTAGAGGGATCTGACACCGGCGCCGGGAGTAAAGAGATGATGAATAAACTTGTGCGTGACAGTGATATCACAAGTTGATTTATCTTTTAACAGCTATACAGGTGAAATACAGGCAAGAAATAGTAGCGAAGAGGGCAGGTACAACACCGCTCCTCAGGCGTGCGTTCCAGGTCCTCCAGGATTGGCACCATACAAAGGCTGGCGATCCTATCCCCTGGTTGAACATCAAGGACGAGACAAGCCACATTACACCAAGACTTTCATCTTCATCCACCGGGCCCTCAGCTGTTTCTAGCGTCATGATGGAGGTGACGCCTACTCCACAGCCAGCCTTGCCCATGCTTGTCGGTGATGCGGCAGCTACCATAAGCCTTCCTGCCACTGTTATCGTTATGCCAGCCACACCGATTGCACTGCCACCAGCCTCAACCTCCAGTTTGCCGGTGCTCCCACCACAATCTCGTTCGCCACTGAAGGATGTCCCAATAATTACGCCACCAACACCGGCATACCCTCTGATCTCCACCTCCACACCGATACTTTTACCAATCACCATAAATAATGCGTCTCTCCATGTGTCTTCCTCCACTGTGCTGGATGTAGCACCACTGCGATCCATGGCAACCGATAATGTGCTTGACGATGCAACGGCAATTGATGTGATGCAGGATGCAGAGGCTAAAGGTCAAGTGGTAAGGGAGATAGATGAGGATGCAGCCAGGCGAGTCCCAAAAGACATGAAACGCTGCAAAATATCTCCTCAAATGGTTCCTAGCCACCACCTCGACTTGGAGGACAACTCTTCACCCCCCCGCCGAAGAAACAGAAGCTGAATGTTATGCTGGCAAGGATGACACCAACAAGCTCCATCCGTCTGCCCAACAAGCTCTGGGTGAATCTCGCCCAATGCCCAACACCAATGTGCGACAATTGTGAAAGCAAGGGGCATCCCGCTTGTCTCACCACGGCCTTGCAGATGGCATGTGTGGCTTGTCACTCTGGTAAAACGAAGTGTTCTTACAGCAAATTGCATGCTGTGCATAGGGATGAGATGTTAGCGTCTAGAGAACTCGCCGCAGCAAAAGGAGGGAGGAAGATGGCTCTGAAGAAGAAGCTGCAGGACGTCAAAGGGAGTGGGGTGAAGGTAACAGGTGCGACGGCAGTGGGTAAGAGGAAACGGCAGAGTGATGATACTGCTGACAATTCGAGTGTGGAGTTTGTTTCTCAAGTTATAGTTCCCTGCATTTCAGCCATATCTTCTACATTGGGGCCTGGTTCCTCCACTCAGCCTTATGTTTTAGACTCTAACTTGTCAATACTGGCAACCAATCAACGACCTGCAAGGATGACAATTCTCCATACCGCCGCTGCCAACGCTACCACCACCACAGCCACTGCCATGACTACCACCACTGCCGCCGAGACTACCATCACTGCCACCGAGACTACTACCCCTAAGGTAGGACACGGCCCAACAGTCGGAGGTCTGCAGAGAGAACTGAATGACCTACGTTCGGAAATGGCAACGTTAAAGGCGAATAACGAGTTGTTTATGGGTGAAATCATCATGCTCCGTGGTTGGTGTGAGGTCCTCATGGCCTTGAAGAATCAGATGCTGGTAAGTGTCCCAGCACTTCAGGCGCAGGTGAGAGGATTGAGCAATGGGATGGCGTTGGAGAAGATGAAACAGACGATAATGACACTCCAGTCTCAACTTGCCAGCATGAAGAGCAGCCTTTCCCGCATTGAAGAGGACAGCAGCTCCGGTGAAGATGAAGATGACGGTGAGTCAACACAAGATGCACCCACTGCCTTGGTCATCAATGTGCTGAAGTCATCGATGTACATCCACCCTAACCAGCTTCGACAGTCCATCTGGACAACCTCGCCTGTGGCTTGCAGTTCGGGCATTACTCATACCGGTGGTATGTCAAACTCACTCACTGGACTTATGCCTATGGCCAGGCCATCAACCTCTCCTGGTGGCACCATGATGCCCATGCCAGACCATGTCAACACTGGAGCACCCACCGGCAATTAACCATCAGATTGTTCCTCTTTCCTCTGCCCAGCATTTTTTTTTTTGTACTCGGATGCATCGCACCTTTGCGGTGCAAAATGTTTTGTTTGATATATATTTATTAACAGTAGATTTATTAATAAATATATGTTTACATTGGAATGAGGAGTGCATACTCAGTCTGTGCTCAAACGCATGTTGCACGGCACCGACAAATCTACTCACTAGCACAGCCACTGCTAGCACCGACACAACCACGAACAGCACCACCACCAAGGTCATTGCATCCCTCGGCGCCAACAAAGCTGTCACCATCACCGCTGACGCATCCACATTCTTTATTAACAACATATCTATCACCCCCTGCTCGACCACTGGAAATCTTTATCGTATTGAAATCATGGATGTCTGATGTTGGTTTGTCACGTGAGATCACCAGTGGCTGTGTCGCTGGTATGGGCAATGTGTGTGGCAATTTGTGTGGCTATGTTGGTGCCAGGGTTAGGCAGGGACGTATGTTGGTGGTGAGGGTCAGTTCTCTTATACTTATGTGCAAGAAAGATAATTTCATCCACATCAGGCATCCTTCCACATATTTAATTATGGCCCCTATTTGACTATGCTATTTCAAATGTTTGCTGAATTTTCAATGTACATCCCAGCACTGCATTTATGCCACCCGGCGGTGACACAAGTCAAAGTTGTCCAGGTCTAAATCTGTGTCTCCACTAGCGCCAACCCTTTGATGTGGCTTGGGTCGCTCACCTGTATGGGCTGCCATGACATGCTCCATCATGCCCTGAGTCGATTTATATTTCTTCAGGTCACCGCTGCACAATGTGCCATCTGATGTCTGAGCATTTGATGTGCCCCGTTTCCGCTTAATGCCTTCACTCATCATTGAGGTCCCAGCCACCGGAATCTGGGCCAATGTTGAGGGCTCTTCGATGTTACAAGACCTGGATTTGGATCACATCTGCATCCAGCGTGCTGCACAATCAGGGACTGGGCTAGGGCTCAATTGAATGGTTGCACCAGCAGGTACAGGATCACCACCTGCCATTATGTGATATTCATTGGATTGATTTCACATTGCTCATGCCTGTGCTCACTCGCATGAAGTTCAGCTCTACCACCAGAGGCCACTGCCACGGCAGCTGGTGTGTGTGTTCCAACCATTGGATTGGCGGCAGTAGATATCCCGATGTTCGGTGCATTTGTGTCACCCTGCATATCACCTCGGCGAATTGCCGGTCGGAGAGGAGGATCAGGTAGTGGATTTCCCAAGGTATTGTACATCCAAGCTGGGACTGGACCATTCATCACCATCCTTCCCTGCTCTATATCTGCCAGATAGCCAGCATGTGTGGAATCGCTCATATTAACTCCTGTATGACCACCGATAGAATCCATCATGGTGAGGAGACCGCTCTGTGCACCATTGGCATTCTGACCCTGAGGTAGGACTTGTTCCTGCTGGAGGATCGGGTCCACGACGGGGTCCCAATCCAGGGGTAGTAGACTATCCAGAAGATGGGGAGGATGTTGCTTGTGGGCCTTTCCCTTCTGTGGTACTGCATGGCACCCAGACTTTGTTTGCTTTTTAGACCGCTTGCATTTTGGTAGATTGCGGGGTGGTGGTGGTGGCAAATCTGATTCTGTTTCACCGAGATCTGATAGCTCCTCAAGTCTTGCTGCCGGACAGAGTGTACTGTCCCATGAGTTCAAAACATTTGAAAATTCGAGACCTATCTTTCTCTCCTCCTGCCGTGCCAACCAGTGAGTGAAGCATGCCTCAATTTCATGCTTCTGCATCTTAGAAGGATCCGAGGGCTTTACACTCCCCCACAAGTATACATGGAGTCTACGTAGACTACATGGAGTTTACTGGGAGTCTACATAGACTTTAGGTGGAGTATGGGTTCACCAAACATGGAATTCATGTTGATGGCAAGTCTATGTAGACTCCATGTAGACTCCCAGTAAACTCCATGTATTTACAAGGAGTAGTGGGACTCCCACTAAATACTATACATAGACTCCATGTAGACTCCATGTAGACTATAGGTAGACTGTAGAGTCTATGTACACTCCATGTACACTCCATGTAGACCCTTACTAATTATTAGAAAAATGTTTTCCAGTTGCAAGGCTTGAACCACAGCCTACTATTGTCGTGAGAATAAATTCAGCAGTCATAACCACTAGACTAAATAGCCATAGACTTTCCTGTAACATTGATCAGTAAGTAGACTCCTGGGTGTGGCTGTGACTACACGTGTGAATATTGTCACAGCCACTGCCAGCACAACCTTCCACACCTGCAACGACAACACCCGACCACCACCACTCCTTCCCACCGCTCCTCCCACCTCCGATCTCTGTAAACGACGACCGGCATTGCTCCCGCGCGCTCCCATGGCCTCCCATCAAGAATGAATGGCAACGCGTGTGGCTGCAAACATACCACATCACGCGTGGTTTTCAGGTGTCGACAACCGTCGACTCGTGTTGAGGGGCTCGAGGCCCCTCAATACAATGTAATTAAGTATTTTATTATTCTTATTCTTCTTTTTTAAGCTAATAACAACATTTTTTCATTGTTTTTAGGCTATTTATGCTTATCTACAACGACGACGCACAAAGCATGGCCGCCCCCTCCTCCCCATTCAAATGGGATGTGAGGGGCTCGTTTGGGGCCAGGAAAACCCCAGGGAGGTGCCAGGAGGCCTGTGCAGCAGGGTACCCGCAAGGTACGCACCCCCGAACCCCGTAAAAACGCCACGTCACCACTAACTGCCCCCACAGCCTGTTAACGACACGCAACAAGCAAGCACCCACCCCCACCGCTGCGAGCCACTGCTCGCAGGGTGGATAGTGGGTGCTAACGGCCACGTCACCAGGTCCAATGACAGGGCAATGACCACGGCGACGACCACCAACACGACGCCAGGATAACCCAGCACCCGCACCCCCGCTGCGAGCGACTGCTCGCAGGTGGGATCGCGAGTGCTAACGGCAATGAAGGCAAGACGACGAGGACACCAACGAAACGACGACCCAGCACCCGCCCCCGCCACTGCGAGCCACTGCTCGCAGGGGGGATTGCGGGTGCTGGCGGCCTTTTCGATGGCACCACGGGGGAGACGGCAACAATGTGACGACAATGGGGGGACAACGACGGCAGCAGGAGGGAACCGCAACAACAACGACACCAACACCAGGGGAACGAGAACACCAATGATGGGGACGACACGCAACCACCACAACCGGGCGAATACAGCGCGACACCCACCCCCCCCTCGCATGTGCGAGGGGGAGGTTTTTCTTAAATAATTTACGTAGGTAGTTAGTTAG
>QMFE01000297.1:0-12355 GCA_003314665.1 Tricholoma sp. MG77
TTCGACATCATGGTTACAAGTCAACAAGAAAATTTCAATTTCCAAATTTAGACTTCAACACTCACGTGCCTCGTAGGCTCGGCACTAAGGGGGAAATACTGTTACATCCCGTTCCATTCCATTCCTCAGACTTAATCCATTCCATGGACTCTGACTTATTTTCCGATCCTATATTTAGTTTTAGCTACTTCGTCATTTATGATTATCCTCACGGACTTCTGTTTGTCATTTTCTACTTCACATCTACTACGAGTATTTACCTCGGGCCCCAATTGGATGCCCGATGCCCACACCTTACTAGTATATAAATGTAGTTACCTTGCTTGTAAACTCCAGTTCGAATATTGATTAGTTCAAATCTCCTCCTATCTTGTTTGCTCTCTCTTGTCTTGGACTTATCTTCGGTCCCCAACTTGATTCCTCTTCACTACGAAATCTGGAACACTGGCAACAAGTGAAGGGCGCAACTTCTTACAAGTTGAAGCCAAGTTCCTTCTGTTCCCCTACATTCGGTATTACGCTCGGTCCCCGCTCGGACTTCCGTTAGGATCAGTATTTAACATAATGCTGGAGTGCTCACATGAGCATAGCAGCGTGTAGAGAGCAAAGCGCTAGCTGGAATGATTTGTAAATTGACAAGGGGGTTCTAGGGGGTGTAGGGAACAGTCACAGGGAGCATAGAAAAATATGTGACAATGAGGGGGGTAGTTACGATCATAACAAACACCGACTGTTCCGATTTGCCCCAACTCCAGTTCCAATCCTTTTTCATGAGCTTGAACATTGATTTCACATGGTGGGAAAAACCTTTGATAAACCTGTGATAAAAGTTTGTGAACCTGAGGAAGGATTGTACCTCTCTTTGACTTGTGGGTACAGGCCACTCTGTCATGCCAGCTACCTTGACTGGATCCATATGAATTTTGCCTTGGGAGATGATTAACCCAAAGTATTCGATCAAGGTTTGTTTTAATTCACATTTATCATGTCGCAGGAACAATTTGTGTTGGCGAAGTCATTTGAGAACAAGTCATGTGACCTGACAGTGTTCCTCAAAGGATTTCATGAAGATTAGGATATCGTCCAGGTAGACACAGACCATGCCTTCCATAATGAGATCCTGGAAGATGTTGTTCATCATTGTCTGAAAGGTAGAGGGAGAGTTCGTGAGTCTGAAAAACATCACCAGTGGCTCAAAAAGGCTGTGATTGGTATGAAATGCTGCCTTCCACTTGTTGCCCTCCTTCATGCGAACATTGTTATAACCCCATCAAACATTGAGTTTCATGAAGTACTTTGCTCCCCAGAGTTGGTTGACAAGTTCCAAAATGAGGGGGAGCAGGTATCAATTCTTGATCGTAATGGCATTCAAGGCTCGATAATCCTGCACGAGTCAAAGAGAACCATCCTTCTTCTTGATAAAGAACACTGGGGATGCCATTGGCAATTTCGAAGGGCAAATGCGACTGCTACTAAGGTTTTCCTGAATGAACTCATCCATTTCGGACTGTTCACTAGGTGCGAGGGGGTAGACCTTGCAGCTCGACACTTTCATGCCCAGGGTTAGTTCAATGGCGTGATCCCACATCATGGGCTGGGTATTCTTATGAAAAGCCTCAGCCAACCTCTGCAAAATGTTTGAAGTGGCTCAAATAAACTCCGCTTCGCAGGGGATCGTCATATGAACATGTGATCGTCATCTTCAAGCGAGTCCTCCCCTGTATAGGGTTCATCATCGCTGTCATCATCATCATCATCGAACAGACTGGGGAACTCAGGAACATCCTCCATATCAACGTCTGGGGAAGGCATTAGGCCTGCTCAACATGCTCGAATACAGGCCGCTTCCTTGAAGGCGACCTTGCACTCCTCATTTGTTTCATTCTGACAGGTGCGACAGTGGTCAGGGCATCAACTCATTTTAACCTCACCTGAAGCCCAATTGACTTCTGGGTTGTGTTTTCAAAGCCAGGTAAGGCCTAAAATGATGTCCTGCTTCCCTAGACCAGTGACAGCAAACATCATGTGTTCAGAGTGGTCATGATATCGTAGGACCATTTCCCATACCTCTGAAATACTGCCTGCTTTGTTCAGCGAACCATCCACATTGTACACCAGGATGGGCTGACTAAGCTGTTTTGTTGTCAAGTGATGTCATCATATAAAGTCAGAGCTAGCAAAGAGGTCAGTCACACCACAATCAAGCAGAGCATTCGTCAAAAGCACTTCGCCGGTATTGATGGTCTGCATCAATATCAGGAGTTCAAACAAGTTTGCACTAGGATTCGATGCCACGATATAGCATTTGGGGAGTCGCTTCTCCCAGTTTGGACGATTTCAAAAATGATTTCAAGGGGGTGGGGAGGTTTGTATAGCTTTAGGATCGTTCGAAGTAGTATCAGTCGAAGAAATAGAATTTGATTCATACACTTCTTCTACTGACAACACTGTGAAATGATTAATACTGGACAATGGTGGCATACTGGTCACTCGTTGTCCAGGCCAAAATCCTCTTTCACCTCCTCTTGCACCTCTTCATCTCACTCCATCGTCTCCCTTACGTCGAGCACCACAAACTCCTCTTGTGCGAAACCTTGTCTTTCTTTGAGGTCCATGTATCAGACATTGAAGCATTTCGGGCATTCAGGACATGCATGGCCTGGTTGCCCACAACAAAAACACATGAGCATACTCATATCCTTCAGTCATGTAGATGTCAAGATGCTGGGCACAGGGGGATTATGCTGTGACAGGTTCGAAGAATTTGCCATCGGCAGCACATACCTCAAAAGGGGTATGGGAGGGTTCAAAGGCCTTGTCAGTAGTCTTTGAAACATGCTACCATTGTTTGAAGTTGTTTTGTGGTGTGAAGCAGTTTGTGAAGAAGCACAAAATGCTTCATTGGCAATGCAATTTTCATTGCAGAGGATTGCTGCATTGTACCACTGCCTTGGATTCTTGTCAGAGGGTTGCCCAGAGGTAAGGCAGGCCATGTGGTCCTGAATCTTGGGGTTAAGCCCTTGATGAAACTTTGGGACAATGTGGGCCCCTTCAAAATAGCACACATGATCAATGATTTCGCAAAAGTCGTCAACATACTCATTGACAGTTTGAGACCCCTGGAAGTACCTCAGGGTTTCTAGTTCAGTCCTTGATGTCTGAACCTCGTTCTTTGGACAGAAGTCAGTGATGAATTTGATGACAAACTCTGTCCATGTTGCATAGGGTAGACTCCCTATGGCTTGGTAGCTGCACATCTGTTGATCAACAAAACGTGCTGCTCGCCCACTCTTCATGAAGGACATGGCCCACATGATCTTCAAATGCTCATCTTCAAACTGATGGGGTGTGAGATTGAGGTATAACTCACACAAATTGAGGAATGAGCATCCCTTCACATGTTCACCCAAAAAGTCGTTTGGAGATGCTGGTTTGATCGAATGTGTTCGACTTGCATTCGAGGGTTGTTTGCGGTGCAAATTGGGAGTAGGAGAGAGTGGAGAGCATTCGGATGCTGGGTTCAAAACGCTGCCAGGGTTCAATATGCTTGGGAGTATGTTGATGTGGTCATGATCTGCATTCATTATGAATAGTTGTTGCAGGGATTGGTTAATCCCTGTGATATCACTCCCAAATTGCCTTCGCCAAGCATTGGTTTCCTCTGCAGCCATTGGAACATTATATTGGATTGTGGAAAGGAAGGGAGGATAGAAAGATTCGACCAAGCCATGAGGAAGACTTCAAAAATGTATGAAATTTTCATGGTCCAACTGACTGACTGGGACAGCTTGCTACTCTCAGTCCACCAAAAAGGGAGACTTTTCTTCTGTAAGGGCAACCTTACAATCAGAGCCTGAACTCAATACTTGCAAGGGAAAACCAAAGAGAAAAGTCTAAGGTGTTTCCCTGCAAGGGTGTGACTATGTACAAGAAACTGTGTGATGAAGTAAAATAAACCTGTCTGCATGTGGAAGCAAGACTGAGGAAGCGAGCACTGTCAGGGGCACATCAACTGTTGTTCTGCTATCTCCAAATGAGTTTGAGCAGTGTTCCACAGCTTCAGCATCATCATCAAAGTGTAGGGGGTGGTCATCAGCAAAAGTGCCGCATGTTTTCATTACCATACATTGTCGTACCTTTTCCACATAGTTCACCTAATACACCTAGATCTTGAGGCACTTTACATTAGTATAACTCTGCATACGGTTCTAGGTATAGTCAAACAAGATGGTCAACAAGGGATACCACTCACATTATGGTGAACTAGGGATTGTACTGGGAACTAAGTAGTCAATGTAAGGGCATAAAAACTTATCCAGCTCGAGCCGAGAAAATGCAAATATCAGTATATAATGCTACTAGTAATGATTACAACACAATAATACAAACAATCCCATCCGGTCCGGTACAAGAATGATAATCACGAACTGTGTAACATTGCAACACCTACGACAAAGCATACCACACAAAATCTGAGATAGCAAAGTCAACCAACCTAGAAAACAAGCTGTAATGAGTGCTGGAACCGCAGAACAACCATCACATACATGTCAATTAGCGACTACAGCATCCATAGGTCCGAGGCAGTGTCTGAAGTTGCAGTTCATCAGGTGGATCACTATTCAACTTGGAGCAACTAGAGCAGTGAGGAGAGGAATGACGAGATGGGGAGGGATGAGCTGGAGAACAACGGTCAGCAATACGATGAGCAGGAATACGACAAGAACAAGAACAAGAACAAGAATGAGGACGGCAATCAGGAGAAACCGCCAATATTGTCAGATCAGGCTCCATTCGCTGCTTCATTCAACTGTAACAAGAAACTGAGTGCATATATGCAACTCTAGAACATGACAACGAACCTCTTTAACCAGTTCCCCAAACAAATCTCCATCATCTGTGATGTCAGCCATACCATTATCGAATCTCGGCACTTGATGTTGAAGTCGTTCATATATGCGTAGCACACAATGGAATTTAGCTACGAAACTGGGAAGCACATGGTGAGATTACTTTCAAGGTGAATCACAACAAAAATGAAGCTTACCTGTCTCTTGTATGCTCCTGAAAGTCCTCTGCCTCAAACCGAAGACCTAGATTCAATACAGAATAGTATTCTATGAACATGTCCTCACTACGCATCATCCATTGTGCAAACTTCCAATATGATTGCATTGGAGTTGATCTACAGCGTGAATGTCAGCACTCAGATCGGTGCAAAGAAATGGCCGAACTGTTTTCTTTTCTTTCTTTGATGTTGCAAGTGGTCAATGAGGACCTCTTTGCACTTTGCAAGTCGTCATTTACAAGGCGGTTTGGAGCCAGGGGAGTCATCGATCTCAGACATGGTGGTGGTGCAAGGATAAGTGTGAACATTGAATGGTCAACTTCACAATTGGAATACAACAAGCTGAGGTCACGTGCCGACGCGTCAACGTGTTTCATTCAACCACCTCAGAGTCAAAGGCTGCCCGATGTCGTACTGATATCCACCAAACAATGATGAAATTTTTCTGGAATCTACTCACCATTATGGTTGCTTGTAGCTGGTGTGATCAGGAGTTCAAAAATGTCCATGGTTTGTCGCAGTATTGCAACACCTGTGCAGTCGCACGAAAGAATACACCAAAATTAGACGGAAGGAAAAAATTGTGCAGAGAAACAAGAAGAACAACCTTCAAATCATCAGTGACAATATGGACATGGATCAGTTGCACAACCAGGTGTGAATGTTTTCATAATTTGTCTCATGAAAATTGAATTTTCTTTGTTCAAGACTGAGCCTGAACCCATGAACGTGGAATTAGAGCCAAGTCCTTCACCCAATCGCCAAATTGCGCCCACTAACTCAGGTCGCCAGCGAAAATTTCCCTGTCATTTCAAGGATTACATCCCATCACTTCCAATGACTTTGCCACATATACCCAAATGTCCTCGAGTGCCTTCACCAGTCTTACAGGCATGCAGTCCCACCCCACCATCACCTCCACCGGATTTACCTCAGCCCATAGTCACCGAAACAAAGCCTGACACATTTGGCCTCTATTGATCGTACACAACATATCCAACCCACGATCCCGATGAACAACAAGGAATTGATGATCTTTGCAGTGCACCAGGGCTCACAACTGCACCAAATCCACAATCTAGCAGGTGGTGGTCTGGGTTTGGTTCTGTCATCAAGAACATTGAGAATTCCTATACGCCTTTCCTTAATGCTACAGTTTTTAGATTAATGCATTGGTTTTACAATGGATCCCTTATGAAATCTCTAGCAGATCTTGATTCTCTCGTTCACGATGTGCTTCTTGCTGATGACTTTGATTCCCACCACATCAAGAACTTCAGCGCTGCCCACGAACTCAAGCGACTCGATGCCGAGAATGAATCTTTTTCATTCTCAAAGGAAAATGGATGGCACGAATCTTCTGTAAAAATTCGTCTTCCTGCTAAGAAAGTCAAGAATCCCGACAACCCAGCGAGAATGATGAAGATTGGAATTTCTACTATGTGGGAATGTGAGTGGCTTATCTTGTCATTTTTGGAATGGGAACTAAATATTCATTGATCGAGATATGTTTATGCGGTTCAGAGGTGGCGGTGTTGGACACAAATCAACACAACACGCGACAGAAGGCTTGGCCATATACAAATCTCCGGAGACTCAGCAACATGAAGATGAAGCAGTCGAACTTGAGGACCTCAGGGCTTCCGATGCAAAGGTGTCTGATGAGATGGGTGATGACAATGAAGACTATGGAGCTGATGAGGAGGGGCATGACTCAGACAAGGATGACGAGGGACATGATAGCGAGGATGACGGCCCAGGCAAGGATGAGCGTGATGAAGATGAAGAAGATGAACTGGGACCAGAGGATGGTGAGGAAGATTGGGAGATTGATGAAGGTGACTTGCTCGGATTTGCTGAACCATGATATTGATGTAAGGTATATTTGCAGCACCATGTAATTACAGTACCATACTGTTTCATTATTGGAAACTTCCCTCCATTTTGGCTCAACTTTAAAAAGATATATCATTTTAATGTGTAAATACCTAGTAATCTCCAGATTGGCAACATGCATACAAAGTTACAAAATTCTAGTACACCCTATACCTGGTACTTACCATCTTCGTGGGTTCCATGTAAGGCTTCTACCAATTTCATACTACTTTACCTATGCTTGCCAGACTGGAGATACAATACTTAGTTACAACCAAATTGGTGAGCGCCATTCATAGCAATGCAAAGCATGGCCAAGTTTGTGGGAGAATAGATCCATCACCTTGGAATAACTAGTCTGTGCACTTTTGCTGATGGTCATAAGCGAGGTGCAGAGTGGTAGGAAGTCATCCGAAGTTGTTCAAAGGTGTTTCATGAGCTTCATAGATGTTTGTAGGACTTTGTAGGTGTTCATAGGTGTTTGTAAAGCCTTGTTGAACGTTCATAGATGTTCGTAGAGTCTTGCCAAGTGTTCCCCTTACAGTAGTCAGACAGGATCAATATATCTTTGTTGCACAAAAGTGGGGACAAAGGTTGGAGATCTATAAAATAAATCTATATAGGTGTGACCTTGAGACCATGTAAGTAAAAGGCCACATCAGGTATGCCATGTGTTTCTTGAGAACTACATCAGGCTCATCCATTGTCTTGTGGATCATAGGGTTGATCAGGTATGATGGTGGTGATGCATTGTCAGGAATGTCAGTGGTGGTTGTTGGGTGCCAAGTGGGGCCCAACAATTGTGATGACAGAGTCATGAATGTTGGTGTAGTCATGGATATTAGTATTGTCAATGGTGTAGGAATGATGGTTGGGCAAGTTGGTATTTGGGATCGGGATGCCAATTGGGGGCTGATGGTGATGTTGATGATGTTGCAAGTCTGTAGTGGGGCAGACTCGATGTGTATTATTGATGTTGTGAGTCTGTAGTGGGACAGATTCAGGTTGCTGAGCGGGGGCTGGTGGTGATGTGTTAGTTCAGATGTCATGAGTCTGTGGTGCAGACTTACACTCCTCATGATGTGACAAAAAATCCTCCACCTCTTCTTCAGTGGTTGGTTGAGCATGATTCTGGAGCATGATTAAATTAACCAGTTGAGAAAGTTGCATTGTCAACACATCAACCTTCTCTTCTGGTGTGGGAATGGGATTAGCAGAACCAGACAGGGAACCTTCTGCCATGACATAACAGCTAAAAATAAAACCTGACAATGTTCTTCAGCAGACTCAAGACCAATTCTTTGGCAACCTTTCCAAGTGTCAAGTAGTCATGTGATTGGAAGTCAGCAATTACTACTAAAAAATAATAGCCCATACTACCTATGTACAATTGTACACTAAACCAGGTCCAAACAGTTGCCTGGTTGCAGCTGTCTTAATGATGAGCACTGCCTTTTGAGCACTGATGACTGCAATGTATGGCAGTGCTGATGTGCAGATTACAAAGAAAAGCTGATTATGTAATTTACATGTTACTTCTGGCTCTTACTGAAAGGGGTAGGGTGATTGATAATTGGGTGTGGCAGGGTGAAACAAAAATTAGAGGGTGCACAATATGATGGGAAGTTGTGTTCTCCTGTTAGGGCAACACCTAATCCAACACCTGTGGATCCAAGTGCAGGCTCTACAAGTAAATGCAATAAGTTTAGAAGGGGCAATTAAATATTGATGGGAACAGGTGATGGGAGAACATTGATTGACTAAGATGTTTCTGCACACTCTGTGATGGTGGGAATCCTAAGAGAACACAACTGCTGTGCCCCTTAGTCATATATAGGTTTATATACTAAGTGACAACTATTGTACACTATTTGAATACTGCACTAGGATGTGTGCATACAGGCACATACATTATTACTAATCTCATGGTCACTAATAGTGGAAAAATAAGGAAATTTTTATAGTAGGCAACTGTAAATATTTTCTAACAATACCTTTGTTGCAGGAGAGTAGGGGACAGGGCAGCAAAGGAAATGATGGATATTATCTATAGTACCCTAAGCATGGCTGCCCACAATAGCACATATCAGGAAAGGCCGCATCAGGACACAAAAGATGGGAGCATGTCATTCTTAGGGATTGATGGGAAATTGATGGAAACATGATGGCAATGTTTAGTGGGCACTGATTGATGGGGAATTGACAGGAGTGTGATGGCAACATGTAGTGGGCATTGTTTAATGGGCTGATTCCATATTTGGCAATTCTTTGATGCTGATTTTGATGCACACACAAACAGTTGTTGTTTGGGTGTTTGCATCACCTAGGGGAGCGCCGTTATGTGTTGGGATGATGTATTAGTGTGGGAAGAGATATATATATATGGGTATTAAAGCAGGCATGCATTGTGCACATGTGCACATGCATGTGTGTGCAGTATGTGTGTGTTGCATTTATTGTTGTTGTTGTTGTGTGTGGTGAGTCTGCTGGCACTAGACTTACATTGTTGATGTCAGTAAACTGTTTGTCATCTCCATGTGACTTTGCTCTGAGGTTTTGAGGTGGCAGTGTCAAGTGTGTGTGTAGAAGTCTGTGGGCAGACTTACATTAGGGTGTTTCACACACCTCTGGTATGACCCTCAATTTGCCTTCGAACTTGTCCCCAATTTGAAGAAATCCAGACCGAAGTTGGACACCAAGTTTAGGAGCATACATTCAAAAAGCACTTTGGGTGTTTCACAGAGATGGCCTGAGTTCTGCAACTTGGACTCCTGATTCCAAGGATTTATATAAAAGGACATCAAAACAAATAGTTCTTGTTGATTCCCCTCCCTCCTCACTCACAAAAATTTTAAGGGTGTATAACTTATTGATGATTGTACAACATATGATGAGAGTGCTAGAGTTTTTTTTCTGTATTCATCAACTTGAGTGTACATATGTCATCCAGTATGTACTTTAATTATATAATCTACTCAGCAGTACAGAATTCTACCAGTCCTCAAACTTGTAGCAAACAGTCAGATGAAGCTATCTGCAGGCTTGTAAATGTAGTATGCATGACATTGTTAAATACTGATCCTAGCGGAAGTCCGAGCGGGGACCGAGCATAATACTGAACGTAGGGGAACAGAAGGAACTTGGCTTCAACTTGTAAGAAGTTGCACCCTTCACTTGTTGCCAGTGTTCCAGATTTTGTAGTGAATAGGAATCAAGTCGGGGACCAAGAGGAAGTCCGAGACAAGAGAGAACGAAATGAGATAGGAAGAGATTTGAACTAATCAATATTCAAACTGGAGTTTACAAGCAAAGGTAACTATGTTTATATACTAGTAAGGTGCGGGCATCGGGCATCCAATCAGGGCCCGAGGTAAATACTCGTAGTAGATGTGAAGTAGGAAATGACAAACAGAAGTCCACGAGGATAATCATAAATGACGAAGTAGCTAAAACTAAATACAGGATCAGAAAATAAATTGGAGTCTGTGGAATGGATTAAGTCCAAGGAACGGAATGTAACAGACATCAACAATCTAGTACATATGGCAGTATGCATCACTACAAGTGGCAGGGGAGAGGCGAGGGTACTAGCCAGCAGATGGAGAGAGCTGGGCATATGCATAACTACGAATGCTGGGGGAGATGGGAGGGGAGCCACTGAACTGAAGGGGCTGTAACTAACAAATAACTCAGGCTGCCATAGCAAGTGTATGGCAGGAGCATACATGTCACTATAACCAGCATGGAGGGAGTGCCAGTGCACCAAGGTAAGTCATAACGAACAAGCGGTGGTTGCAGCACACATACAGCAGAGGCCACCACTGACCACAGAGGGGGAGGGGACAGCAGAGGGTGGAAATGGGGGAAATGATGAACAGTCGACTGTTGTAATAACCACCCATCCCAGACCCTGCCCATTGTACTCCCAGCCCCCCCTGCAACATAGTATATGCACTCCAATTTTTCCTAGCCCTGTTCATCTACCTCACTTGATGCTGTCTCATTTGGTCTGCTCAGCTGTGCAGGTGCCAGGGGCTGCTGTGGGACAGTGGGTGTTGTTAACTGTCCCCCATGGTGAAATGGAGTGGTGAAAACAGGGGTGACATGGGACTAGTGTTACAGGCCTAGGGTGTGCTGCTGAGTTTGACTTAGATAATTCACTATACAGGGCTAAGAGAGGGAAATCACTTACATAGGCGACAGGCAAGCTCAACATTGCAGACAGGAAATAAAACCCTGGGAAAATAAATCACATAAAGGCATCAGTGCAAGTTGAGGGAAGAGATCAAGGGACAAAATTGGGGATGAAGTTGAGGCTGCAAGTCATGGGGTTGAGGGCAATTTGCACCCTCAGTGGACTCGAGGCTTCAACTTAAGGACTTGATTCCCTCAAAAATTGAGGGAATTGAGGGCTCGAATTGAGTCCATACCGAGGTTCTGTGAAACCCCCTATTGGCACAGGCCAATCTTTAAAAATATGTCCAGAGATTGTGTCATTCTCAATTTTTATAAGTTCAAAGCCAAAATCATGTGCCAATAGATGACTATGTGTTTCATCTACCTTACTTGGAAAGTACTTGATCATCTCAGAAGATTACATGGTTGAAAGATTAATATGAGGTGAGCTCAACATGAAATATTTAAAGAGCATATGGCAAACTATAGCAAGAAAAGGATCATCATGAGATCAACATTTGATTAAAAGGTCAAGATCACCTACAAAGCATGAAAGGACAAAAGAGATGAACAACTCAGAACATAATGAGAAATTCCCTAAAAAACTGAGAAAGTTCAAGGTCATTTGGAAATGCACATATGATGAATGATAGAATGATCTACCAACTGCAAGGCAAATAAAACAATCAAAGTCAGAATGATATGAAAAACACATGTAACAACAATGCATACTTTCTATAGAATGAAAAAGTGTCCAAACAGTGTTAGATTCCAGTGGGGGGTTCCAACAAATAAATTACAGACTTCCTGTTAAAAAGAAAATAATGATTGTACAGTAATGGATTAATGAACAAATGAAATGACACACTTGCTGGTAAGAGGGAAAGACCAATGTCACATCAGCATCCCTATGCAGGGTCAAATGAGCAGGCTACAGACTTCCTGTGGAAAGCCAAGGGTTGACTTGATATCAACAGCCATACAAGATCATCACATACAGGCTGTAGGAGAGCAAAGCCAATATCAGGTCAGCTTATATTGCCTTATGCAATGATACAATGAGAACACACCAACTGTGGAAGGACAAAGTCCGGGGTGGGGTCACCATCCCATCAAAGGCTCATACAATGAGATCACGCACAAACTGTGGAAGGACAAAGTCCGAGGTGGGGTCAGCATCCCATCAAAGGCTCATACGACGAGATGACGCACTCGCTGTGGAAGGACAAAGTCCGA
>QMFE01000305.1:0-19258 GCA_003314665.1 Tricholoma sp. MG77
TTTGGTCCATTTTTCTGAAAAAGTGAGTAACCAAAACCACAGTTAGGTTACTGGTTAACTCATTTTGAAAACATTTGAAAACTGTTATAAAACTGGTTGTAACCGGTTACAACCAGTCTTTTTACACTTAGATTACATACCCTATAAACCAATAAACTAACCATATTGTATATAATAAACTAACTACGAGGGGGGATGCCACACATATTGGTGGGGCTTATATATGTTGCTGTGGTTGTACATATTTGTTCACAGTAAACAAACATGTAATATGTGTTGTTGCATCACATGTTGACACATTTGCTTGAAGTTGATGCGTTTGTTTACAAATCCACCACCCCACTCACTCCCACGCTACCCTCCATCTGCACTCACCACCAACATGGACACCACAACCCAAACAAACAAACACAAGGCAGCGGGCCTGAATGATGCTAGTCATCATTTGGGCCCCAGTTTAAGTCTTTCATATTATTATTACTTGAGTTGTTTCTTTTTCTAACTAAATGTTTTTCTTTTAGGTTCTTGCATCTTGACTATGACATCGCCCACCCACCAAAGGACACACCCCTGTGCTGATGCTGCAAGCCTCTGCTCGCAGGGTGGCAATGGGCCATTTTCTGTCCAGTGACAACCACTGCCAATGCCATGTCACACAGCACCACCACCCTGAAAGCCACTGCTCATAGGGAGGTATGGAGGTGCTGATGACAACGGCCAGGAGGGATTACAAATGAGGGGGAATGACAAATGACAGGGAATGACAAACAACAGGAAACAACAAACAATGGGAACAACAAATTATGGGAATGACAAATGATGGGAACAACAAATGACAGGAACAACAAATGATGGGAACAACAAATGACAGGAACAACAAATGACAGGAACAACAAACAACAGGAACAACAAATGACAGGAACAATGAACAGCAGGGAACAACTGATAACAGGGAACAAGCAATGGCAGGGAATAATGAACAACAGGGAATGACCAACAGCAGGGAACTACGATCAGCAGGGATGTTACGAACTGACAATGTGCAGGGGGACAGAATGGATGAAGACAGAAGGACATGAGGTGATGCGAGCTGGGAATGGATTGCAACAGATGTATCACTTGCTGTGCGAGTGTGGGAGCGTGTGCATGTGTGCAGGGAACAAGTGTGAACAGTTGCAGAGGGTGTAGCAGTAGTGCAAAGACATGAATGGAGTTGTGTGCAAGATTGAGCACAGAGGAGAGCAGAGTGTGATGTGCAAAGCAGATGCGGAGTACTTGCAGAGGAAGCTGTAGTGAACATAAGCCTACTCTTCCAAGAGGGGAACATACACAGCTTCAAAGAACTGGCAGACATATGGACTAATGGCTTCAACCATGCAGAGCAGCCTGGTTGCGCCCTGACCTAGTGATGAGCCCGTATTTTGGAATTAAGAGGAGAGGATGACTAGGAGTAAGAGAGCGGACGAGACTGAGTTCAACAACAAATGTATTGCGGAGGTTACGTGCAGGAACACATGCAGACAGCACAGGTAACAGATAAGTACAAACATACAAGTGATATGAGGAAATATCAAATCGAAGTCAATAACAAAGCTAAAGAATGAGGGTGGGAGCTACAGCTACTTAACGAGCACGAGAGCATAGGGAATAGCAGCACTCAGCGATTACATAAGGCAGGTATGGAATAACATAATTGAAATAGTAGTGAATGAATTTCAAATGAATGAACAAGATGAACTAAGAATACAGACTTGAAATAAGGATTGCAAATTCGGTTGCACACAGCATGACCCAGGATAAGTGCTAAGTGCGAGGCGAGAGCGGATCAGATGATGCTAGAGCCACATGGTGCGCACACGGAAATAGCTCACACAAGAATAGATGTGGGTTGCAATGTGAAATGAGGTTATTGCGCAAAAACGGATGCATGAGGTGCAGGGAGCTCGGGAGACATGCAGAAGTGGAAGCACAGTGCACAACTAGGCAATGGCACGGGTAACATGTGGGTACTTTTGAGTGTACCCATACCCACAACCCACGAGCCATGGGTCAGGCAGGTATGGGTGGACCCGCTGTCTCCTGTTGTCACCAACAGCTCCTGTATCTGAGAAGACTCACAATTGCAGGCTCCATCAAGTACAGGAGCTGATAATGATGACAATGACACCACATTGTTGTTGTTGTTGTTGTTGTTGTTGTTGTCAGGGCTGGGGTGTACTAAGAGAACAGAAAAAGAAAAAGAAAAAACTGCCCAACTGTCTCACGTTTGTAGTGAGGGTGGGGTCGTGCTGTCATTGTGTTGTCACCACCATTCTGTCATCATCCTTGCTGTTCTTCATTGTCATGTTGTTGTGTTGTCATTTTTGCCATGCTTGGTCATGTTGTCATCCCCCTCATTTGTCTTCACCCCACAAGCAGTTGCTCGCGGGCATTGGTGTCGCTAGGGGGATGTCGTGGTCCTGTTGTTGTTGTCATTAGTGCCCTTGATCCCACCCTACGAGCAGAGGCTCATAGTGGTGGTTGTGAGGGGCTGCCTCATCCATTATGGGTCCTGTTACATTGTTGTCCCCCATCATTGTTGGTTCATTGTTGAGCATCCATGATCCACCTTGTGAGCAGGGGCTTGTAACAGTGGTGGCGGGTGTTGGTCAGCTTTGTTGTCCTGTTGTCATCATAGTAGTATTCTAGTTGGTACCTAAAACAGATTGTTAGCAGCAAAATAATGAAGCAAGAGTAAAAAAAACTTACCAACGGCCCAAGAGA
The DNA here is from genome assembly GCA_003314665.1 of Tricholoma sp. MG77. Lineage (NCBI taxonomy): Eukaryota > Fungi > Basidiomycota > Agaricomycetes > Agaricales > Tricholomataceae > Tricholoma > Tricholoma sp. MG77. The sequence goes on from QMFE01000305.1 coordinate 2,764, forward strand.
CATCGTTTGATGTCTCTTGGGCAATTGTTTTTGTTTGCTTTCCCTCCTCCTCATTGTTTCCCCCTCACCTCCAGGTGTCTCATCATTCCATTGTCATTCTGTTCAGCCTGGTGGCGGCATTGCAATTGTCTCGCCATTTTGAAGTGGCTCCTGTTCCCACCCAAAGAGCAGTTGCTTGCGGTGGTGATTCTTGGTGCTGTGGTCCTCATCATCATTGTCTGTCTTGGTTGTCATCGTAGAGGCCATGGAGCAGGGTGGAGGGTGAAGTAGTGGTGGTGGTCGTGAGATAGCAGCCATCCAGAATGAAGCAACAAACATATGTAAATAACACATCAACATTCAATGAAGATGCGATTACCCTGTGCACATGCCTATATAAACCCTCCCTTTTAAAAGTTTTGAGCTGGGCTCGCCACACTTATTTATGTGGTAAAGTTATGACCCTAGAGTATTAGTTATTAGATAGTACATGTTGCCCTCCATCACCTCCCTCTTGGTGACAGGTAGGCATGGGTTGCAGGTACCAGATCCATTACCCATATCCATAACCCCTGGAGGTCACCAAACCTGTGCTATTCCCTATGCACATGATGACGCTTGACTACACAGTGATGTGCAGAAGCGTGGAGATTGTGGACAGATGGACTTTGACCACAGTGATAATGCAGAAGTGCTTGTACAAGTGTAGCAGTGTGTAGAGAGCAAAGTGCTAGCTGGAATGACTTGTAAATTGGCAAGAGGGTTTTAGGGGGTGTAGGGGTTAGTCACAGGGAGCATAGTAAAATGTATATATTGTGAGGTGGTGCATGGACCATTTGGTCATATTTGCACACCCAAACTGAAAGTGGTGCCACTTGCAAACACCACTCCCACAACCCAACAACAATGACAACACAACACCATGACCATGCCTGCAAGCCACTGCTCATAGGGTGGGTTGGAGTTGCTGTCAGCACAATGGCAGGCCAAACAAATAAACACAAAGTGAGCCCAGATGACACCAGTTGTCGTTTGGGCTCAGGTATGTTTTTTTTCTCCATTTGTGCAACCAACTAACACTTTTGCTTTCATTTTTTAGATTCTGTCCTTTGATGATGACGATGACCAACCACTGACCCACTGTGGCCACCACCACAACACAGCACCACCACCCAGCCTGCAAGCCACTGCTCACAGGGGGAGATGGGGGTGCTGACAGACAGGAGCGACAATGGGGGGATAACAGAAGGCCACACCAACTTCAACAACAATGACAACAATGATGAAGTGCATGACTGCCATGGACAACAATGATGACCAACACCCCCCACAGCCCTGACAATGACAACATGGCACCACTGCTCACCAAAGCCCACCACCACCACCAACCCCGATTACAATGATGTGGCAGCTGTGCCACATCACCAACACCCACTGCCAATGACGACAATGGCGGTGTGGCACTGCTTCCCTGTCAGCAATGCCACCAACCAACCCTGACAATGATGTGGCACTTCTGCTGCATCATCAGCCCTCACTGCCAACACCGACAACAATGTGGCACCAACACTGTAAGGTCACACCCCCCAGGCATATATTCTTCCCTACCTACTGTTTATACTTCTCTTTTATTTCTTTCTATTCTACCTTATTTCCTTTATTTGTTATTGTTTAGCTACAGCCCTATTATGGACAACTGACAGTAGTTAAGGCATGACATGGGTAACCCCCGGGTATTTTTTTGGGTACCCTCACCCATACCTGTGAACACCGCACCCGCTACGGTTAGGGGTGCGGGTTTATCACGGGTTTGTGCGGTGCTACAGGGGTTTCTGCAGGTACTCACGGTTTCCCACAGAATTTTATAGAAATAGTATAAATATACATAATTAGATACACTAAGAAACCCCTCCACTCGCATTAGCAGCGAGGGAGGGGTTGTCGTTGTCGTAGCCACCCAGAACGAAATAAAGAACCCCTCCACTCACGTTAAATGCGAGGGAGGGGTCGTCATTGTCGTACTCGCCCAGAATGGAATCAAAAACCCCTCCACTCGCGTTAGCAGTGAGGGAGGGGTCGTCGTTGTCGTAGTCACCCAGAACGGAATCAAAGACCCCTCCACTCGCATTAGCAGTGAGGGAGGGGGGCCGTTGTTGTCATAGTCACCCAGAACAGAGTCAAAAACCCCTCCACTCGCGTTGGGAGCGAGGGAGGGGGTCATCGTTGTCATTGTCGTTGCCTAGAAGAAAAAAACAGTTGCCGTTGATGTTGCCGTTGATGTTGTTGTTGTTGTTGTTGTCGATGTTGTCGATGATTGTTGACATTGATCAACCAAGTCAGATGATTAGGCACCCGGCTATCGGTACCTGTAAACCGTGGGAACGGGTATGGTATTGCCCGGGTACGGCAAAGTCCGACCCGTACCTGTACCCAAGCATACCCATGAGCACATTATCATGGTATTACCCGTACCCGTGTCATGCCTTAGCAGTAGTTAGAACCCTTTAAGTCATTATCATTAGGAACACCCCAGTCTACAGTCATACTGTCATTTATTACTTGATCTTATAGATCCTCTGATCTCTCTTTCTAAGTCTCTCTCTCTTTCTGAGTCTCTCTGGGTCTTGCCCTTACAAACACCCACTGCCAACTGACAACAAGGTTTTTTTTTTACTATCTACATGCTTGCTCACAGGCCCCTGCCTGTGAGGGGCTTTTATTCCAGTATTATTATGTATATATATTATGTATATAATGTTGACTCAAGTCAGTTTAAACTGACTTGAGTTGGTCTATGAGAAACCGGTTACAACTGGTGGTCAAACCTGACCAGACCACTACAAACCAGTTTTGTGTGGTTTGGTCCAGTTTTATTTACTTCTTAAATGTCATTGAACCAGTTGTGGTTGTGGTTCCATTCCAAAATGGAAAAAAAAACTGTACTGAACCAGACCTTCAAACACTATCCTTTACTGCGATGATGATTGTCTCTGTGGCCTTTGTTACCCTCCTGGCTATAACCACACCCATTATGGTCTTTGCTCATCCAATTGAAAACAATAGGCAGCTTGGTGTAATTGATGAAAATCAACCTTTTGCCTGGTCAGCTGCAGACATTTATGCATCAGACCTCTCAGGTGGGAGTCACAGGCCAGCAGATGGGCAAGGGGATGGGCCCATGTTATGTCTGAGGAACACCAAACCCACAAAGGGAACATAAGACTTCTTTCTGCACTAAATTACTTGCTCTGTTAACTTTGTCATCTTCAAAGTTGCTGTGCAGCTGGCAAATCCATGTCTGGGGATAAATGCACCAAAGAGCTTAAGAGTACAGGCTTTCGAGTCACATACAACAAAGATGGCATTGAAGGCAACTGCAAACCCCTGCATAAAGGGCAGGGCAACAAGACCCCTGTACTACAGTCGCAGACAAACAAAGTCAACAATTTTGATAACTCAGGACCAACAAACTTTGGGGACAAATGGACTTCAGATTCAGATTCAGCACATCAAGAAACATCAGACAATGCACCTCCAAAGTCTTTCCCACAAGTGGGTGTGTTTGGCTAATTTTTCAGTCAAATTTTTCAAAAAATGTGGTTGTGCTGGTCAAAAATTAGGTCCATTGACACCAGAAGGGCCTTGAGCTGTTGGTGAAAATAAGTATAGAGATAGAAATCAGCAGATAGGTACTGCCAGAAACATTTGAAGGCTGTTGATTCAGGCCAGTTGGAAACCAGAATTTGCTGGCCAATTGATTGTGACTGGCTTAGGGTTTTTTTTTACCCAATGAGTAATAGCTAAAGTTGACTTCAGCAAGTATAATAGTCTACCATGTAGTTCAAGTAAATGATTTAACTGATATATGCACAGTCAAAATTAAAGGTATCTAAATCCCTATGTTGCTACTGGAAAGAGTGGTCCTGGCATCAGGATGAAGTTTTGTTTAGTAGGCAACAGTACTGAGTAATACTGGAGTCAGGTCTTGATCATTGATGGTACATTTGAGCAAAAACCATACTGTATTAGGAAGTCCTGCATGCCTTTGATGGAATTCTCATGACTTCAGGGATTTATTTCTGACAAAACTGTGTGTGGAAAAGTTTCATTCATATTCATATTCAGCTTGAGAAAAGCTATCAATTGCACTATTTTTCATGATTTTTCTGATTTCTTTAGGGTTTGCCAAATTTTTGACAGTACAATTTTTTGTACCTTGATTTGAGGGAAATTGGCTTATGAAAATCAACTCAAACAGTGCCTATTATGATGTTCCCATGATAAAAAGGGCCATATATTGTATTGTGATTTGTAGATTTATGGTCAAATATTTTTGTTGACTTTGTGTGTCTGCAACTGTATTATGTAGCAAGGAATGAGTGTAGAAATAGAATATGCAAATTGTCTTAAAGCAAATGTGAGGTGACATTTACTTGCTTACCTCCACACCATGGTGGCACCACCATGTTCACTCATCAAGCATCAGTAATTGAGTACTTCAGTTTCCAGAGGGTTTCTCAACTTGATAAACCACCAAAAACCAGCTAAAACCTGGAAACTCTGGCACTTGGAAGCATTGGTCCGTTTTTCTGGAAACCTGTTGGAGATGCTGGAGGTCTCCTTCCCAGAATGTGCAGGTGAGATGGTATTGCTAGAGATGAACTACAAACATGTGACTAGCTATGCTTCTATCAATGTGATCACATGATCACCTGGAGTGGTGCCTCACACCACTCCATCCACCCATGTCCCAAATGGTGATATCCTCATTGCCAGCAGAAAATCAACCAGAAAGAAAAGAAACAATGCAAATGAAAAAATAGAAATAATCTAGAATCTATAATTTTGTAGCCCCAAAAAATCTATGGTTGATAAAAAAATAAAAAACAGAACAAAACTCAACAGGGGGGTGCCCAGTCCAATGCCCAAAGGGACCTACTCAAGTTGGCAAGGCAGGGGTCTTGATCCCAGTTGAGTTTTGGAACAGAAGCAGCAGGTATAGGTACTACTCCATGGGGCACAATAATGACAGGTCTTCCAGGTCCAATACCGGAGGGATGATGTTGGGTGATAAAAGGTTGAGGTAGAACAAGAGAAGGCAGAGCTGAATTTAAAATTTTTTGAGATGGAAAGGATTGCAGGGGGGTTCGTCATTGTTGAGTCCGTTGTCATAGGGTTCTAAACAGTTGCAGACAGCCCATTTTCAGACTAGCAAAGTCTTGTGGCAGGGTGCTGGGGGCAGTAGGTAGCAACGTGGCGTTGTCAGCCCAGTCAAAATGTGTGGGAGGTAGCAAAACAGTTTGTTTAGGGTCAAGCAGGGTCAAGCAGGGGTGTATGGGTGGAAATGGGGGCATAGATGGTTTGTCAATGGCATCGTTAATGATGTGGGCAGTGGCACAACAGCTCGTTTCTGGGCTTTCTGGGGCTTTCTGGGGTGCATAGGCAGTGAATGAGCCATAGGAGATGAACAGGGGATGTCCCCAGGTGTAGACGGCGCCGTTGGTGATGTGGTGGCAGTGTGAGACATCAGTGGCGGTAAAATGGCTTGTTTACAGGTGAGCTGGGGCAAGCTGGGTGGTTGGGACAGGGTTTGGGGATGTTCTGGGGGCTCTAGTAGCATATTCCATCATTTCTGGGCTGTGGTCCATGTTCCAGAGAGGGGCAGAGCAGGGGATATGGCTGTCGATGATGTGGCAGTCCAAGGTTGCATTGGGTGGTTTGAGGTGTGGAACGGGGGTCTCAGGCACGAGCTGGGGGGGAGCAGGATGGTGTGGGATGGCTTCTGGGTTGTCATTTTGGATGGTGGGGCCTGCAGGGTTCATTCATCAAGCAGATGACACATTCTGATGAACATGTCTCCTCATTGTTGCATGGCTCCATTTGCTGGGCAACGGACCACTGTGGGATGTTGGTTACAACTGGTTAGTCGTCTCCTGGGTGGTGCTAACCATCTGGGTACTCACTGTGGCTCTAGTGGTCATTTCAGAGGCAGTTGTAGCAGGAGTGGTGGCTGTTGTTGGCAGTGATGTGGTGGTGGCAATGGGCAGCTGTTACGAACCGGAACACCGGAAGGACGGGGTTGTAGGAAGGATCGGATACAGCTCAGTGGTACTGGGAAACAGCACGGGAACGTGCACTGAGGACTTAGCTGATGCTGGGCGGATGCGGAGCTATGCTAAAAACACACAGTCTTGGCTTCAACCACTTTCCCAATAGGGTTGCACCTCTTGTTCAGTTTCTGGGTGGACCGTAACTTCGGAGCGAGAACTGTGGCAGTCGTGCGCACACACGCAAGAGTGGCACATGAGTAGAGCGGACAAGCATAGACAAGCACAGCATGAGCATGCAGACCTGCGAGTGAAGCGCGTGCGGGTTGCGGCAAGAGATGAACTTTATGAGAACAGGAATAAAGTGTTTGATGTCGGTTTTCGATTTTCAATTAACAAGTGAGTTACAAGGAACTAAGCTACGTTGTATTTAAGCTACATAGGAAGAGTGGCACTCCATGCACGGAGCAGTGTAGCTCGGATAACCGTACTTAAATAAAGAATCGCGACGAGCAAATAGGAAGGTGGATAAATAAAGTGTGAGTGTGATAACACTGAATAAGTAAGAGGACACATGCGGAAACTTCAGTGAGGGGGTAATACCACATGGACTTGCGATGGCATGGGAACGAGGTAGTATTGATGACCGAGACGAGCGCGATAAGTGAGAGTGAGAGTGCGCATGGTCAATGACGGGTGAGCATGCGCTCAATGCGTGGACGTACACGTGCGGGTTGCGCTCGAGTGTGCACAGATGTGCGAAGGCGTAGCACCTATGGAACAATATTAACATGATTATCTGGAGTCGGGTAGGGGTTATGGAGTGTGGTTGCACGGGACATAACAGCAGCTCAGGGTGTGAGAATAAGGGTTGGGGACAAAGCTGGGGTGCAGTGGGTCAACTCAGCAGTGTATGCTGTCATTTTGAGGTTGTAGCTTGCCGTTTTGAAGCTGGAGGTGAGGTGGTTGTAGTGGTTGTTGTCGACATTGTCGACGTTGATGGGGGCTGTGCAGGCGTCATCTGCGGTGAGGTGGCAGGTGGTGGTGACAGAAGGGGGTTGGGAATGGTGTTGCTAGGGGTTGTCTGGGTGATGGAGTCAATGCTGGGTGTTGTCATTGTGTTTGCTGGTGAGTGGAAGTGCTTGTCGTCAGGTGGTGTAAGTCTGCAGACCCACGACATCCATACTAATACACTTCACTGTTGGCCCCCAATCTCAAATACCAACTCATTGTTCCTATACCATCAACAACATTAATATCCATGACTACACCAATATCCACGACTCTATCATCACAATGGTCAGGCCCCATTTGGCACCTGACAACCACCACCGACAACACCAGCGACATTCCCGATGACGCATCACCGACATCATTACCTGAACAACCAATGCTCCACAAGACAACAGATGAGCCCAATATGGCTCTCAAGAAATACATGGCGCACCTGATGTGGCCTTTACTTACACAATCTAAATGTCCCCTAATATAGACCTTTGTTTTTTAATATCCAACCTTTGTTCCCACTTCTGTGTAACGAAGGTATAGTAAATACTTATTCTTTCATTTGTAGTAACTAAGGTTCCCACTTCTGTGTAATGAAGATAACTTGATCCTGTCTGACCTGCCCACCTCAGTGTTGGTTGCCTAACCTGGCTCCCTTCCACTTTTTTTTTGACACCAACAACGTTCTTCAATCCCTAACGAACCCACCCTGTCTCAGCAACCCTCTACCCTCATGCCACTCCTCACCTGGAGTATGAGAAGATGCTTGCAGAAATCAGGAATCACCACTGAACTCAAGACACTACCAACTACACACTGAAACCCCAAGCCAACCCACCCGGAATCCCCACCATCATCATCATCTTTGTTCATCAATACTGACTTGTCCACTGACAAAAGCATCACCACCACCAACCACTTCCACTCCTACCGAGCTGCAACACCTGCCGCTCAAACCACCATGTCCACCACTACACAACCCCTTGCCGAAGTGAAGGTCACCAAGATGAAGGAATATCTGATGCTCACCATGGGGAAAATCACCCCACTCATCATGCAGTCTTGGACCTTAGCGTGCAAATGCTACAAGCGGGAAGACGGACACCGAAATAGTCAGCTATGTTGCTGAAGGCATGTTTAAGCTGCATCTTGTAGTGTGGTACCAAGCTGATCAGACCTGCATCGATGGCCTTACCCTAGACGCATACCTCCTTGAACTCTCCCAACTGGTGCTCAAGAAAAACTGGTCACACGAGATCCTTGAGACAATCTTGTCCCCCTCCCAAGGCAACCACGTCTTTATCAACTGGAAGATCAAGATTGAGAACTTGAATGCGATCCTCACCACCTTGGCCCCTGCTCGGGCCCTTACCAAGGACCAGCTCAAGGTCCAACTCCAATCCAACCTCCATCCTGATTTGAGACTTAACCTCAGTCTTGAACCAGTCCTAGCTATGGCGGACCTTGCCACCTGGGCTTTTGAAGTCAAGGAACGGGATGATTGCATGAGGGCGGAGGACACCCACACACAGAAACTCATAGACGCCTCTGTGGTCGCTCGCGCGGTATGCCACAGTGAAAAGAAAGACCTCCTCTCACGACTCACTGACCCACCAGTCAGTGGATCCTCACCCTCTCCTGGCATCACCACCGACTGACCAAAGAAAACCAAATGACTACACCTCCCCCCTCTCACAGAAAATGAGAGAAAACTCATCAAGGACCATGCAGGATGCACGCAGTGCTGCCAACTCAGTGTTGGGCATAGGGAATAACACAGGTACGGTGAAAACTGTGGTGTTTGGATCACGGGGTCTGCAGGTATGGGTATGGTGTTAGAAATTACCGACCTGCTGATTACCGTGACCCTTTTCATGGTGTCACAGGTTGGCGCAGGTACCACAGCAACAGCCAAATGTTTACCAAACAACTTGAATGATGTCAGCATCACCTCCCTCTGAGTCTGTCATCCACTGACCACCACTACCTCCATTCAAGCCCGGCTGCCACTGCTCCTATGACTTCCATGGGGCTGAACCACAATGGCTAAGGAGTGGAAGCAGGGCCCAAACAACGGTTGAGCATCGATTGGGTCCCAGGTAAGTTTCTTTCTTATTTCTTCATGTTTCTTTTTACTAATCAACTCTGTTTTAGGTGTTTTAACTTATAACAACAGTATCCACCCCAAGACACCCCTTGCCCAAACCCCTGCACCCCACGTCACACCACCGCTGCGAGCCCCTGCTTGCAGGGTTTGCATGACCACGGGAAAGAGCAAACAACAGGGGAACAATGAGACAATAAACAATGCCAAACAAGGACAGCAACGGCAGGGTACCCGAATGCCAGGAACTGACCCAGATGGGCCCAAATGACATCAATTGTTGTTGGGGCCTTAGGTGAGTTTTTTCTATGTATTTCTTTTTACTAATCTATTGTATTTTAGGTTACAAACACTTTGTAATGATGGACCCACACTGGGACAGGCCAGGACCCCCCACGGAGTGCGGTACATGCCAAAGTCACCTGCGGTGTGACCCGTGTTACACTCTAGTTGGGCATAACTTTGATGAGTGCCCAATGAAGGACACAAATACCTCACCTAACCCATCCACGTATGTGATGCTCATGGCACCGACAGCCACCGCAGCTATCAGGGAAAATGAGGTTGATAACAAAACTGACTTGTATGTCCCTCCCTTTGTTGATGTCCCCTTCACCATAAAACAACTCCACATGACCTTACTTGCTACTGGTCCCCTCATCACCGAATTCCCAATCCCCATTCATACACTAATGGATGTTGGTGCCCCCTCCACAGTGATTAGCTCAGAACTTTGCAACCACCTTGGCCTCCAATGGTACCTGCTCCCTGCCAGTGAAAACAATCTCTCTTCACTATCACAATTACCACTCGTCTGTGAGGGATATGTGAAGTTGGAATTACAGTCGAAGGATGGCTTATGGAAATCAGGGGTCCAGAGAATGAAAGTAAATAAGGGATTACCATTCCCCATTATACTAGGAATGCCATTTCTTTCATCAGAACAAATCGTGATAGACTCCCATGAATGAACAGCTATCGACAAACACTCTGGCTATGACCTCCTAAATCCACCTCTCATCCCCGCTCAGCCCCGAATGGAGCTGCGGGTCACACCTCCACCTACCCCAAAGAAAGTTCAGGTCCCAAAACTACCCACTCTCAAACAGACAGGGGCACCTGCACTTGCAGGATACCTCCTCCCTGGACCTATCATGGCTGCCATTCAGGAACGTATTGAGGGCCTTGCCTTTCAAGAGGTATTCAAGGCCAAAGACACCAAAATGAAAAGCAAATTCACTGATCGGTTCCCAACGCAACTTCCCAACACTACCAACCATGTCCCTGGACACATGTTTCACCGCATCTGCCTCAAAGACCTGACCAAGGTCAATAACAGCAAGCCCCCAAGAAGTATTAAGAGTCTTGGAAGAAACTACTAGACGAACACTTACAAGCTGGTCACATATGACCATCCTCCTCTAAATATGCCTCACCAGCATTTTGTCTCCCCAAATACATAGCTGGAGTACCAGACTTAACAGTCCCTCCACACTTGATCAGTGACTATCAGGCACTCAGTGGCAATACCATGTGGGACAGTTTCCCCCTTCCCCACGTTGACAACATACTAGCCAACTGCGGTAAAGGAAAAGTATTTGCCAAAATGGACATGGCAAACTCCTTCTTCCAGACATGAGTACACCCTGACGACATTCACCTCACCGCCGTGGGGTCTCTATGAGTGGACCATCATGCCACAAGGCGGCTGCAATGCCCCAGCAATGCATCAGTGTCAGATGACCAACACACTAAGAGAACACATTGGCAAAATTTGCCATGTGTACCTTGACAACATAATTATATGGTCACAAACCATGGAAGAGCATGAACAAAATTGTAACACAATTCTCGAGGCCCTCCAAAAAGCCAGTATCTACTGCAACCAAGCGAAGTCTAACCTATTTGCCACCGAGTTATGTTTCCTTGGACACATAATATCAGGGACCAGCATAAAACCCAACCCCTGCAAAACCAACCGTATCGCTTCCTGGCCCCAACCAACAACAGCCATCAATGTCAGGGGTTTCTTGGGCCTGACCAGATATGTAGCCACCTTCCTACCAGCACTTGCTGAATATACAAGTGTACTGACACCCCTCACCACAAAGGAATGCGATCGGGTCTTCCCAACTTGGACTGCAGAACACCAGACCACGTTTGAGAGCATCAAACATTTGGTCCTTGGCACCAACTGTCTCACGGTAATCAATTACGAAGACAAGGAGTTGAACATCTACATTACCACTGACACTAGTGATCGCCGCACCGGTGCCATCCTGAGTTTTGGCAAAACTTGGGAAACTGCTCATCCAGTTGCATATGATTCATACCAACTCAATGACACTGAGAAGAACTACCCCATCCATGGAAAGGAACTTCTCACCATTGTCAAATCATTGAAGAAATGGAGATCCCACCTCCTCAGCACCCGATTTGAGGTCTATACTGACCACTGAACACTCGAGTACTTCCAATCGCAGAAGGAGATGTCGAGGCGCCAGATGAGATGGTTGATGTACCTTGCGGACTTCGACTATTCCATCACCTATGTATATCCACAGCAAATTGAACACCACTGCTGACACCTTATCTCGGATGCCCAATGCAGTTCCCAATGCCTGCCTAGCAGCCTGCACAATAGCATACATGTGCAACACACCGACCCTACCTGTCGTGGGCATATTGAACATTGCCACTGACCAGTCACTCCTCGATGCAATCATCATTGGCTATAAAACAGACGACTTTGCCAAACAGCTCACCAAAGACATCAGTATGGGGAGCATCAAAGGGGCAACCCTCACCGATAAGCTCCTGTTACGAACCGCAAACGGGCTAGGAAGGACGAGGTCGTAGGAAGGATCAGATACAGCTCAGCAGTACTGGGAACAGCACGGGAACTTGCACTGAGGACTTAGCTGATGTTGGGTGGATGCGGAGCTATGCTAAAACACACGGTCTTGGCTTCAACCACTTTCCCAATAGGGTTGCGCCTCTTGTTCGGTATCTGGGTGGACCATAACTTCGGAGCGAGACTGTGGCGGTCGTGTGCACATGCGCGAGAGCGGAGTGTGAGTAGAGCGGACGAGCGCGGCGTGAGCGCGCGGACGTGCGAGCGAAGCACGCGTGGATTGCGGCAGGAAATGAACTTTAACAAGAACAAGAAGGAAGCGTTCGAAGTCGGTTTGATTTTCGATTAACAAGTGAGTTACAAGGAACTAAGCTACGTTGTATTTAAGCTACGTAGGAAGAGCGGCGCACCATACGCAGAGCGGCGTAGTTCGGATAACCGTACTTAAAATAAAAGATAACGACGAGCGAATGGGAAGACGGATAATAAAAGCGTGAGCGAGATGTTACTGAACAAGTAAGAGGACAATTGCGAGAACGTATTGGGATGCGCAGATCGTTCGGCGAGGGGGGTAATACCACATGGACTTGCGATGGCATGGAGACGAGGTAGTATTGATGACTGAGACGAGCGCAAGGTGCGAGAGCGAGGAAGCGGTACAAGCGCGATGGGCGAGAGCGAGAGCGCACGCGGTGAATGACGATCGAGCGTGCGCTCCGTGCGCGGACGTACACGCGCGGGTTGCACTTGAGTGCGCATGTATGTGCGACAGCGTAGCACCTACGGAACGATGTTGCATGATTATCTGGAGTCGGGTAGGGGTTATGGAGCGTGGTTGCACGGGACATAACAGCTCCTCTATGTTGGACACCGACTTGTAATCCCATGTGACCTACATGTTCGCGAACTGCTTTACAACCTCACTCATGACACACTTGGACACTTTGGCTTCGACAAAAGCTATGAGTCCTTGCAGGGTTCCTACTACTGGCTGAACATGCGCCAAGACCTCAGGAACGCATACATCCCATCATGCGCCGAATGTCAACAAAACAAAAGTTGCACTTCCAAACCCACTGGTCCCCTACACCCCCTACCAGTTCCTGATGACCGCTTCGACAGTGGCTTTAGATTTCATTGGGCCACTCCCTGAGGAACATGGGAAAGACACCATCCTGACCATGATGGACCCGCTCGGGGCCGACATCCGCATCACTGCTACCCACTCCACAGATACTGCCACCCAAATCGCCATCCCGCTCTTCGATGAATGGTATTGCAAAAACAGTTTGATGCTATACCTTGTTTCTGATCGGGACCTGCTCTTCACTGCCAAACTTTGGACAGCCCTCCACAAGCTCACCGGTGTCAAACTGAAGATGTCCATGTCCTACCACCCCGAAACTGATGGTAGCAGCGAACAGACAAACAAAACCGTCAACCAAGCCATCAGATACCACATTGACAACAACCAAAAGGGATGGCTTGCCAAACTCCCCTGCATATGTTTTGCCATCATGAATACTGTGAATGCGTCCACTGGCTTCTCTGGCTTCCAACTGAAGACCGGGCGGTCCCTGCAGATTATCCCACTCACCACAAATGCCACTACCGAACAAACTACCACTCATGAAATAATAACATGGGTTGCGCTCGATGTCCAAGAGGCACAAGACAACCTCCTCACTGCCAAAATCCGTCAGGCATACCACACCAACGAACACCGCGCACCAGAAGACATTTACGAGATCAGTGACCTAGTTATGCTTTCCACCGAAAATCGCCACCACAACTACAAACACAAAGGAAAAACCCATGTTGCCAAATTCATGCCAGGAAATGACAGCCCCTACACCATTACACATGCCTTCCCCAAACACTCTGAATATACCCTCAAACTACCCAACAACCCTAACACCTTCCCTGGTTTCCATGCCCACCTACTAAGAAGATATATCCCCAATGACCCTCTCCTCTTCCCTGACCGCAAACCAACTCAGCCATGACCCATAGTCACCGAGGATGGCACCAAAGAGTGGTATATTGACAAAATTGTGGATGCCCATCGGTGGGGCTGAGGCATACAATACCTTGTATGATATGAAGGATACAGTAAAGAACACAATGAATGGCACCCTGGCTCGGAAATGGCAGACACAGACACCCTCAACAGATGGGAAGATGAAAAAACCCACACAATTCTTTCAAGTGGGGAGGGGTGTAAGTCTGCAGACTCACGACATCTGTACTAATACACTTCACTGTCAGCCCCTGATTGGTACCCCGATCTCAAATACCAACTCATCGTTCGTATACCATCGACAACATTAATATCCATGACTACACCAATATCCACGACTCTATCATCGCAATAGTCGGGCCCCATTCAGCACCCGACCACCACCACCGACAACACCAGCAACATTCCCGATGATGCGTCACTGACATCATTACCTGAACAACCAATGCTCCACAAGACAACGGATGAGCCCAATATGGCTCTCAAGAAATACATGGCATGCCTGATGTGGCCTTTTACTTACACAATCTGAAGGTCCCCTGATATAGACCTTTATTTTTTAATATCCAACCTTTGTTCCCACTTCTGTGTAATGAAGGTATAGTAAATACTTATTCTTTCATCTAAGGTTCCCACTTCTGTGTAATGAAGATAACTTGATCCTGTCTGACTTGCCCACCTCAGCATTGGTTGCCTAACCCAGCTCCCTTCCAGGTGGCTCCATTTGTAGGGCAGCACACCGACATTCAGGGGTGTTGTTGGTCTGTGAGGTGGTTTTGGCAGTTGTGGGGGCTACCTGGGTAGCGGTGTTGGTGGTGGTTCTGATTCAGGGTGTCAACACCTCCAGGGAGGTGCAGAGGCCCTCCCCATGGTTCAACACCTAGCCCTCCCTTTCCTCCAGGAGGCCATTCATCTTCCCTTCCTTGTATGCAAGCCTGCATGTCAACTCCCATTCTTCTTTCCCTTCTTTGAGTCCAGCGTCATGGCCTTCCCTCCAACCATTTTTGTATGCCTGTTCTTCCACTTTTTTCCTATCCTGGAGCTCTTCCTTTCACCCACATTCCTTTCCTTCCTAAAACGCATCAACTCAGGCCTTCTTCTCATCCTCTTCCCTCAACTTCTTGAAAAAATCATCCTCAGGGCTGTCTCGAAGCCCTGCATCATATCCCTCATCATACCCATGACCCCTTTCTTTTTCATAGCCTTCTTTTTGACCCTTTTCCAGAATGTTGAGTAACAGGCCACACAGTAAGTTGCTGTGCACGGTGGCAAAGGCTGAGGGGGTGGCTGGGGTGGTCTTGGCAGGGGCTGTGTCACAAGTAATTACATTGCATCTTGATGTAAGTCTGCAGACTCATGACATCTGTACTAACACACTTCATCGTCGGCCCCTGATCGGTACCCCGATCCCAAATACCAACTCTTCATTCCTATACCATCGACAACATTAATATCCATGACTACACCAACATCCACAACTCCATCATTGCAATAGTCGGGCCCCACTCGGCACCTGACGACCACCACCGACAACATCAGCGACATTCCCGATAACATGTCACCGACATCATTACCTGAACAACCAATACTCCACAAGACAACGGATGAGCCCGATGCGGCTCTCAAGAAACACACGGTGCGCCTGATGAGGCCTTTTACTTACACAGTCCAAAGGTCCCCTGATATAGACCGTTATTTTTTAATATTCAACCTTCGTTCCCACTTCTGTGTAACGAAGGTATAGTAAATACTTACTCTTTCATTTGTAGTAACTAATGTTCCCACTTCTGTGTAATGAAGATACTTTGATCCTGTCTGACTTGCCCACCTCAGTGTTGGTTGCCTAACCCGGCTCCCTTCCACTCGAGGGTTTCTTAGTGTACCCAGGTCCTGGCATAGTTAGACAGGGTAATGGAGCGATGTTTCGGTAGTGGTTGTATGGTGTGGAAGATATTGGTTTTACAGTGGACAGCAGATGGTTTTATGGTGGCAGAAAGACTAGACACACTTGAGAATAGACAAAAGGCTCAAAAAAAAGTTGAACAAAAGCACAAGAGACAATAAAAAAAGCAGTAGGCAGCATGTTAAAGTGCGAAGAACACTCTCATCACCAAGATGGAGATGCTGGAGGTCTCCTTCCCAGAATCCACAGGTGGGATGGTATTGCTAGAGATGAACTACAAACATGTGACTAGCTATATATCAACATGATCACGTGATCACCTGGAGTGGTGCCTCACACCACTCCACTGCCTTGATGGTCTGGCACGGAAACTTGAGAGATCTACTGAAACATTCTGAATAAGTATAGCATTTATGTACTAGTGTATGCCATACAATATCTACCTTTGCATAGCCAGTTAGGAATTAGATATGGAGGTGTCGTAAACCTATGTGGAAGGGCAAACAATCGAGTGTGAAACCCACCACTGAGTGACTCATAGTTTCTGAAGGCTTGGATGGATATACAGGTCTTCGCAGTATGC
>QMFE01000338.1:0-18279 GCA_003314665.1 Tricholoma sp. MG77
GTGAAATTATACATACATCCACTACTACTAGTCAATTAGATCCCGTAAAACTCCGGGAGATTGAGCGAGCAGATAAAATGTAGAAATCAAATTTCAGACTCCCTGGGAGATTTCAGACCAATTGGGCGTTATAGTACCAGCTCCCCCAATGTCGCACCAATCCTATTGATATCAGCAAAGCAGGGTGACATGAGCAACTTTTGCCATGGCCCACCCTCCTTCATCAGCTGCTCCGGGCTCATGATGACAGCCTGGTAGTATAACCCCTCTATGGCCTACCCAAAAAGGTAAGTTGATTGTTTTCGTAACATGATGGGATTGACATTCAAACTCACTTGAAAGTTCTCGGCAGTTGCAGAATCCCCTGAAATCATAACTGCTCTGATCCCCACGCGCTCCAACGATGACACATTCTGTGACCCGAGGAGGTTGAGTGGTGTTACAACAATCTGGACACTGCCAGGTGGTCAGAAAAGTATAGGTATCCAAAAGACAAGAGTTTTGCCCATCCCTGTTCCTGCTATTGACATGACATCATTCTTCCGTTGAAGGATTGATTGGATTATCTGCAACTGCCATAGACATGGGTGGACACCAAAGACTTTGTTAGTTTGTTTTCGGATTTGTTCAAATGAGGGAATGTTGTCCATAAGAGACATGACACATCGAGGCTGTATAACCGAATGCAGCAAATTGTTTTATTCAAAATTGATTGTGTAATCATACAGGGTGATTAAATATACGACTAAAACGGACATTGACCAGTCACTCATAACGGTGGTGATGTCTATTGACAAACATTTGGTGCCAGGCCCTCTGGAAGAGTTACAAAAAAGAAGGTTTCGGACAATCAAAGCGTGAGAATGAAAACTACAGTGAGTTATCACAGACTCTTCCAGAGGGCATGGGTAGGAGGCTGATATGAATGGGCTGTTGGGTGGTGGAATGGGAAAAATTGAACTTTTTCACAACCTTGGTTGACCCTCCTGCCATATATGGTAATTTCTTGTCATGTGGATTTAACATTTTCTCCCAAGCCTTTTTGCAATTTTTTTTTGTTGCCAACGCTATACTGCTGTTCTGTGCTTAGGCAATGGCATGGGTAACCCACAGGTACTTTTGACTATACCCATACCCATACCTGCACCTACCTGTACCTGCAACCCATGGGTTCAGGTTGACCTGCTGTCTTCTGTTGTGTCGTCAACCAACAGCTCCTGCATCTAAGAGGACCCACGATTGCAGGCTCCTTTGAGTGCAGGAGCTGATTATGATGATGACACGGTGTTACAGTTTTCCATATCACATGACCAAGCTCATCATGTGACCGCACCCTGTGACCCCTGGTTCCCTTATCTATGACGACACACCTCATTCCCGCCCTATCTCTGACTCATGACAGGAGTTCCCACGTCAGCTGTCAACTCGTGACAGGTGTTCCCATGTCAGCCATTGGACTGACTCATGTTTGCCTTTCATCTTTCTTTGTTTGGACTGTTTCTCTCACGATGCTTTTGTGCTGACTGATACTGAGACTCTTATCTACCTATGGCATTATTCCCTTTGATTGTTATTACAGTGTGTTTACTGATACTGACTCATACTAGTTGACTGTACGCTGACTGATACAGATTTTTATCAGAAGCTTTGTAAGACTAGTTCTGATTGGTAGATAAGCTAGACAGTTTATGTATATAAACTGTAGTAGTTACACAGGTCCAGCTCCCCAGCTTGACCTAAACTATTCAATGGCTTATCTTGAACATCCACTCCTTTGCACGAATCCACTTAGAACATTGCTAAGTGAGAGACTCTTGATTGACATAACTAGGCGACTTCTAGTTATAGGATGACGGACTTCAGGATAGGACTATTAGTCTTAACACACGGCATCATCATCAGGGCAGTGATACACCCCATGAGCAGTGGCCTGCAGTGTAAGGGCAACCTTGCCGGGCCCAATCAGGAACCCGACGGAGTCCGTACGCACTCCTAGGAGTTGGTACTGGACGATGATGGTGAGGCAATCCGACTAGCAGAGGGGAATCCTAAGAGAAAGCTCTGAGGATCCTCTGCTAGGGTGCAACAACTATATACCTAAATACATGAGGTCTACATGAGGTATGCAATGAGGTGATAGCCGAGGCATGAGGCTGCTAAGTGAACATGAGGGAACCAAATAGGAAGTCCGATGTGGCTGCACAGCAGAGACTGTGCGGAAGTCCGATAAAGGTCTGATGTGACTGCACAGTGGAAACTGATGCGGAGGTCCGATAAAGGTCCGACGTGGCTGTGCAGCGGAGTCTGTGCAGAGGTCCGACAGGCTGTCCCCTTACATCACCCTCTGTTCAAGGTGCAGCGCCCCGATGCACAACCCCCTGTTCAGGTCTGGTTAGATTGCTAGTTACTGTAGCCATAACTTGAGTCTTCGTCATAAAATAAAGCATAAGCGGGAGTTGGGACGGAAACCCACGGGAAGAGGAAAGTGATACTATCCAGTGAAAGCCGTAGAAGGCTTCGGAAAAACACAGTGAAAAGCGGAATCCCGAAGACTGGACAAGAGATGATAGTTTATAGTCATTACAGACAAGGATATAGTTTAAAGTCATTATGGACAGTAAGGGAGGAGAGAGCGGGACTCCGATGGAACTCCGAGTTTTTTGAGAAGGACCTTGGGTCAGGCGCTAATAACTCCAGGTAATAGTTTAAGGTCATTGTGGACAAGCGATGGATTGAAGGTGAAAGGAGTCGACAATATGGGGAGTGGAGGGGCAACCTTGGAAGGTGCTCACAGACGTGGTTTTGCCATGCCACCGGCCTTCGACAACCAAGGGGAGAGTGGGGAATTGTTGGAACCCGAAACATCGATCTCTAATGAACAATAGTTTATGGTCATTGCGGACAAGGAGGGCGGAGTTGTAGCGGAACTCTGCAGAATGAGGGAATGTGGGAACGTGCTTGAATGGCAGCGGAAGCCTACACGGGAAAGAGGGTGTGTCATAGATTAGCGTCTTTGTGGATGAGTTTAATGTCCAAAGGATGAGGCTACCAGTCACATTCTTAGTAGTGGGTTGTGCTTCTGAGCACTGGCCTTCATTGGGTCTGAGACGGGAAGGCCAGATAGAGGGGAACTGCACTGAAGAGTCTGATCTTGCTTTGTCAGTGCAATTTTGTCCACGGGCACAGCCAGCCTCTAAAGTGAGAGCTTTCTACTGTAAGGGCAACCTCGCCGGGCCTGATCGGGAACCCGACGGAGTCCATACTGGACGACGACAGTGAGGCAATCCGACTAGCAGAGGGGAATCCTAAGAGAAAGCTCTGAGGATCCTCTGCTAGGGTGCAACAACTATATACCTAAATACATGAGGTCTACATGAGGTATGCAATTGTTATGAACTGAAAGAAATGTGTGCAGGAGGGACGGAACGGATGACGGACAGACACGCGAGGTGATGCGAGCTGGGAACGGATTGCAACGAATGTAACACTTGCCGTGCGAGCGTGGGAACAAGCGGGAACAGTTGCGGAAGGTGTAGCAGTAGTGCGAAGACATGAACAGAGTTGCGCGTGAGATTGAGCGCAGAGCGCTGATGTGCGGAGAGTGAGGCGCGAGGTGCGAAGTGGATGCGGAGGTGCTCGCAGACGATGCTGTAGTGAATGTAAGCCTACTCGTCCGAGAGGGGAACATACACAGCTTCGAAGAACTGGCAGACATATGGGCAAATGGCTTCAACCATGCAGAGCAGGCCAGTTGCACCCTGACCTAGCGACGAGCCTGTATTTCGGAATTAAGAAGAGAGGATGACTAAGAGTAAGAGAGCGGACGAGACTGAGTTCAACAACGAATGTATTGCAGAGGTTGCGCGCGGACAGCGCAGGTAACGGACAAGTACAAAAGTACAAGTGATACGAGGAAATATCAAATCGAAGTCGATAACAAAGCTAAAGGATAAGAGTGGGAGCTACAGCTATTTAACAAGTGCGGCGCTCCGTGATTATGTAAGGCAGGTACGGCATAACATAATTGAAATAGTAGTGAATGAATTTCAAATGAATGAATGAAATGAACTAAGAATACAGACTTGAAATAAGGATTGCAAATTCGGTTGCACACGGCATGACCCAGGATAAGTGCCATGCGCGAGGCAAGAGCGCAGCGGAGCGGATCAGATGATGATAGAGTCGCGTGGTGCGTGCGCGGAAATAGCTTGCACAAGAATAGATATGGGTTGCGATGCGAAACAAGGTTATTGCACAGAAACGGATGCACGAGGTGCAGGGAGCTCAGGAGACATGCAGAAGCGGAAGCGCGGGGTGCGCATGATGACACTTGACTGCGCGGCAGTGCACGGGAGCACGGAGATCGCGGACAGATGGACTTTGACCACGGAGATAATGCAGAAGTGCTCGCACGAGCGTAGCAGCGTGTAGAGAGCAAAGCGCTAGCTGGAACGACTTGTAAATTGGCAAGGGGGTTCTATGGGGTGTAGGGGACAGTCACAAGTGTGACAGATGTCACGGAGAGCATAGGAAAATGTGTGACAATGAGGGGGGTAGTTACAGATCATAACAGCAATGAGGTGATAGCCGAGGCATGAGGCTGCTAAGTGAACATGAGGGAACCAGATAGGAAGTCCGTCGGAAGTCCGATGTGGCTGCGCAGCAGAGACTGTGCAGAAGTCTGATAAAGGTCCGATGTGGCTGCACAGTGGAGACTGTGCGGAAGTCTGATAAAGGTCTGATGTGACTGCACAGTGGAAACTGATGCGGAGGTCCGATAAAGGTCCGACATGGCTGTGCAGTGGAGTCCGTGCGGAGGTCTGATGGGCTGTCCCCTTACATGCAGCAGCATCATCATCAGATGATCCACCACTCTGCAAGCAGTGGCTTGCAGGCATGGGTGCCTTCTCCCAGGTGAGGTGGGCCAGGGAGTGGCAGTGGCACCCCCTGCGCTGAGTGACACAGACGAAGTTCCACCCCGCAAGCAGTAGCTCATGGTGGTGGGTGTTGTCGGTGGTGGCTGTAGCACCTGGGATCCCCCCTGCAAGCAGTTGCTTGCAGGCTGGCTGGTGTTGTTGGCTGTGTTGCTGTTGGTGTGTCAGCTGTGCACACTGGCAATCCACCCTATGAGCAGTGGCTCATAGGCATGGGGCATCTGCGCTGTTGTTCAGTGCGTGATTGTGTCATCATGCTGGCTAAAGGGGTTTGGTGGTTGTCAGTGACGTGGCACCAGTTGGTGTTACAGTTTTCCATATCACATGACCAAGCTCATCATGTGACCACACCCTGTGACCCCAGATTCCCTTATCCATGATGACACACCTCATTCCCACGCTATCTCTGACTCATGACAGGTGTTCCCACGTCAGCTGTCAACTTGTGACAGGTGTTCCCATGTCAGCCAGTGGACTGACTTATGTTTATTTTTTCATTAGCCTTTGTTTGGACTATTTCTCTCACGTTATCGCTGCGCTGATTGATATTGATTCTTATCTACCTATGGCATTATTCCCTCTTGATTGTTATCACAATGTGCTTATTGATACTGACTCATATTAGCTTACTGTACGCTGACTGATACAGATCTTTATCAGAGCTTTGTAAGACTAGTTCTAATTGGTAGATAAGCTAGACAGTTTATGTATATAAACTGTAGTAGTCACACAGGTCTGGCTCCCCAGCTTGACCTAAACTATTCAACGTCTTATCTTGAACATCCACTCCTTGCGCAAATCCACTTAGAGCACTGCTAAGTGAGAGACTCTTGATTGATGTAACTAGGCGACTTCTAGGACGACGGACTTCGGGATAGGACTATTAGTCTTAACAGTTGGGGCATTGGCAAGTGCTTACCTGGCAGGCATCCCCCTGCATGGGTCTCCTGGCACCCCTCTGCATCCACCTATGCCCTTTTCTGTCTCCCCTTGGAGGCATTTTGGGCAGTTGTGGATGGGCTTGAGTTGCACAGCATTGGCCCTAGTGTTTGAAAGTCCAGTTGCATGGACTGAAAAAAGACTGGCAACTGAATTGGACCCAACCACAGTCCAGTCTATGTTGCAGCTGCAGAAGAAGCAGTTGCGAACCTGTTATGAACTGAAATATGTGACATGAGGACTGTAAGGGGACAACCCCCAGGTATTACCTTGCTTGCAAGGTCTCCCCACCCCCAAAAGTTAAGGTTCATGCAAATTTCAACATGTGCAAACAGTTCTATTCTTAGTCACTTCCCTATTCCAAGTCCATCTTCAAGCTGCTGCAGTTCTAATCCCAGGCTCATCCTCTTCCAACTTCCAATGACTGTGACAGGAATATATCTCTGATTTGCTGATGGGTGTGTAGAGTTGCTCATCCAATCACCACCAGCTGTATGCATATGCCTCCATAGACCCCAGTCTGTGCTGCGAGGAGCCAACTGAAGGTTGGCGATGAGCAGTGCCCTGGTTCAGCAGTTAGACATGTACCTGTGACTATGTTCAAATTGAATATACATACTTATGTGCAAGCAAGGTTTATGCCGGTGCCTGCGATGGTCCCTTGTATATAATTCCCTACCTGTTGTTTATACTTCCATTTCATTCCTTTTTATCCTACTCTATTCCCCTTATTTGGTATTGTTTACCTACAGCCCTATTATGGGCAACTGGTAGTAGTAGAGATACAGCACCCCTTGCTCAACCCCTCCCCTGACAAGTCAGGTGACCTATACATAATTTAAGTCAGTGGCCAAGTTTACGAGGTGTAAATTATCATATTATTTACTATACTACTACTTGATAATTGTGCAATCTAATAAAGGTCTCTGGCCTGCATGTCACACGAGAGCAGTTGTTGCACAAGGAAGCGGCACCACTGCTAGTGGATCTCCTCGGTCGTTGCTGTAGGTGGCTGGCCGTGAATCCTCCTCGGCCACAGTGGCTCCCCATCATCATTTGTCCTGTCCTCGCTGGTGACCTGAACTCTCCGTTACCTGGTGCAGCTGGCCTTGGCGCCGCCGTTGTCGACCCACCGGCCTTGCTCTGTTCGCGAGCTGGTCCCAGCTGGTGCTCTCCCTGCTTTGCTTGTGCTGGTGGTCATCCCGTTTTGGCTGGTGCTCCTCCCGCTGTTACTTGCCCCTCCCAGTCATGTAGAAACACTGTAAAAACAAATATATATATTAATAAGAAAAAAACATACATATGAGGGCTCGAGGGGCATCTGCCGTCCAGCCCTCCCTTGCTGTGCTCGCCATTCCTTCCTTGGCTGTCGTTCTCGTGTCCGCGCTCGCAGTCCCCGCTGTCGATCTCATGGCCCTATTTTGCTTCACTGTCCTAGTTGCTGGTATGTATGTTGGGGTGGGTCGTGGTTTTTGTCGTGGTTGGGCCTTGTTCTGTTCGTAAACTAGTGTATACTGAGTAAAAATAAACAATAGTGAAAGAAAAAAAAATACTGACAAGCTCGGGAGGCCATCGCCTCCCGAGCTGGTCATTGTCATTGCCTTTTCCATAGGCAGAGTTGGAGTTGGCGTTGTCGTTGTCGTTGTCGCGGCATTGTTGTGGTTGCTTGCTGGCACGATTGTTTGGTCAGGTTACTGAAACTCAACCAGATTTGTCAGCATTTCTATTTTGGGGCAGTCACCTGACTTGTCAGGGCAGGGGTTGAGCTAAGTGGGCTTAGAGATACCTTAATCCAACATCTAAGTATCTCCCCAGCTTTATAGCCTTGACAGTCTGTCATTACATAGTCTTTATAGACTCCCTGTGCCCTTGTGGCCCCTGGTGCCTTTGTGCCCTCTGTGTTTCCTCTTCTTCTGGGTCTTGCCCTTACAAGGACGAGCGGGTCGAAGTGCGAGCGCGTGATAGCGGCGGTGGTGCGCGATGGTCTATGGTCGGCGGTTGGACTCGGCTTCAGCTACATGAGTTGGTGAGCTGTGCCTCCCTGCGCTACTAGCGTGTCTGTTATTTCAGGTAAGGAGTTTGGTCGTGCTGTGGAAGGGATTAGAATTTACTTGGGGTTCGAGGAACCAGGTCGTCCTGTCACAGCAAATGAGGTAAGCACAAATGGGGAAAATGCGTCGAGAACGCGTGAAAAGTGTCGTAGGTAGAGAAATGGGATGAGTTGAGGAGTTTCCGTACAGAACAGAAACAGAGTGAACGGTCGTTGAGTATGGACGCGCTCGTGAAACGGGCAACGCGATCAGATCCGATAAGGGTCAGAATGCGTGAGAAAAGAGTGAAAAAGGGTCAACAAAAGGGAAAAGTCGAGCTCGTTGGCGTCAATATGAGAGAACGCGTGTTGGCGTGAATGTAACGTGAACGGATTCGTTGATCCGGACAGAAGTATGATTGGAAATGGGCCGTGTTGCCCTGTAACCGTAGAAACTAAGTACTTATCATAAAAATCACACTCTGTGGCGTGATAATTTTGAGGGGACTTGTGTCGTCGCGAAGAGCTTCCACAAGAGACGAAAAAAAGGGGAAGAAGAGCTTGTCCCATTCGACGGGTGGGGAGACACCTTATATACATACAAGCATTGGGGTTTCTACAAACATGTGATTGCGTGTGTACTCTTGCGCCAATCATAACGGAGGCAAATGCAATTAAAGTAAAAATGGAGAGGAAATACTCGAATCGAGAAGTGTGAGTAAAAATAGAATTATTAATGATGTTGTCCTTGTCATATTGTTGGTCCGGCATCGTCGAGTCGTCATCGCCAAGTGTCGGTATACGGGAATGTCTCGGGGAGCGGCCCACGCTCTGAGGTGCTCTATTTACGGAACGCGACTCAGACCCGCAACAAGTGCGGAGCACTCACGAACGCGGTTGCTCAACCCTACCGTCCGCAACGTCTGCTTCTTGAGTCAGATGTCAGCTAACCGTAGAAGGAATATCTCGTGCAAAATGCTAATCTTAAAGAAGTGAACGAAATTGTGAAATTAATAAAAGAAAAGTAAAAATAAAACCCTAGCCCGGTATAGGTCCTTTCCCAGAAGCCTTATCTTTTTCGTGCAATCTGTGTTAGCAAATATTGAAGTGAGCAAATTTAATCTCGACAAGAAATGTAATGAAAAATATGGAAAAGCAAACTAGTGTATGAAACGAAGCCAGTGAACTGGTTGGCAAAAAAAAAACCTCGGAATGGGAAGGTCGACGGGTGAGTCTACATTCCCTTCCACAGCGCGGACTAAGGGAACTATGAGCGAGAGCATGGAATCATTGTTGATTATTAGACTAAGGTTCTACATGTGCGTAACGAAGTACTTATACATCTAACTAACAGAAGCGGCATGTTCCTAAGCTACGGGACCATGTGGAGCCTAAATCTAAGAATATGGGATAGGGGTGATGTTTCATACAATTGGAAATTATAATACTAAGTATAGTTCGGCAAACGGAAAGACGGGACACCAGTGGGAATTGCGCATGCAAGTCAGAGATCCAATCTTGGAGATAGCTGTTAGGGCGGAGCGAGCGCAGAACAAGCGCGAGGCATCCGCGGGGCTGGTGGGATCAGAGAGTCGTGGACGCTCACATTGCAGAGGTGCGGACTGGGGCACATGGGCATGGGTGTACGTGAGTGCAGAATGAGAAAGGGCAGGAATGGGAAACAAGAGTTGAAAGTAGGCGAAGGGCAGGAGTGTCGGCGAGGGGTGTGTGAGCGATCATAACAGTATCCCCTCTTTAAGGGCCGACTCCCTAGGCGGCCTAAGCGTCAGGAATACGACCGCCGCAGTAGTCAGAGGTGGTGAGGTTTTCGACAGGGCCAGGTTTGTCAGGATTAAGTGTGTGAAAATCTGTGATAGCGTCCGATGCATTAACGTTGTCGGTGCTAACCCACTTGAGGCCTTTGCCGGTCTCCTCATAACCCTTCCACTCTATGAGGTAGCGGCGCACTATAGTGGAGTCACGAATGGCAGTGATCTCGTAGTGCTCTTCACCATCAATGGTTTCGTGTGGAGGCGGAGATTGCATACAGTTGGGAATGGTGTTTGGAGTAGCAGGTTTGAGCATGGCGATATGGAAAATGGGATGAATGAGGCACATGTTGGTCAGAAGACGGAGTGTATAGGAATGGGTACCGGGCTGAGCTACAACTTTGAAGGGGCCAGACATTTTGTCAGAGAGTTTCTTGGAGGGGTGAGTGACATGGAAGTAGTCAGCATGTACAAAGGCAGTCGAACCGATGGGGAGTTCAGGTGCCACCATGTGGTGCGCATCGGCGTAGCGACACTGATATTCCTGTGTGTCGATGATACTCTTCTGCAATGATTTGTGAAGGGCGTCGAGGTCCAAGGCAAACTTGCGTGCATGGAAGCAAACTTGTGCTTGGCATGAACTGTGATGTTTGGGTGGTAGCCCTTGTTGGCAAAGAAAGGTGTGACGCCTGTAGTCGCACTCGGAGTGTTGTTGTACATGAACTCAGCAAGGGGTAACAGGGTAGCCCAATCTGACTGGCGATAGTTGCAGTACATGCAGATGTATTGTTCAAGAGTTTGATTCATGTGCTCGGTCTGGCCATCGGCTTGAGGATGATAGCCTGATGTGAAGTGAAGACACATGTTGAGAGCGTCGCCGAGAGCACATGTGAACTGTGAAATAAATTCGGAGCTGCAGTCGGATGTGTTGTGATTGGGAACTCCATGTTTGGAATAGACATGCATGATGAACAAGAGAGCGAGCTCTTCTGAGTTGATGGTGTCAACGGTAGGTATGAAGATGCCTTGCTTAGACAGGCAATCAACAATGACAAAGACCCCAGTGTAGCCACAAGAGGGTGGAAGTTACTTGATGAAGTCCATAGATATAGAGTCCCAGGGGCGAGGCGGAGCTGGAAGTGGCTTCAGGAACCCGTATGGTTTGTGCCATGGGGCCTTGCCACACTTGCATGTGATGCAGGAGTCGCAATACAATTTGATGAACACGCAGAGCCCCTGCCATGTATTGACCTGAAACAATGTGATCATGCTTGTACTGTAAGACACGAAGACGAAGATCACTGTAAGTGGGAACGTAGATCCGTTCCTGGAAACGAACATAGCCATCAGAGTTGTAGGAATAGGGTGGACTAGTGAAGTGCACAGAAGTGCGCAGAGTGCGGTGGGCTGTGGAACTGGAATTAACTTCAGGAATGAGATCGGGAGTGATAACAGGAATAGGATTCGGGGTTTTCAGCAGGAGCGGAATGACCGCAGGATCAAGTGGGAGTGCCACATGGATATCGGTGTGAAGCTTGACTATGTCGAGAATGTGAGTACAACGTGTGCAGATGACTGGAGTGTTTGCGACAAGCATGCGTGTCACGTGCAGACTTGCTGTGAGCTGTTCATGGGAAAAGATGGGGCGGTAATTGTGCGGATTAACAGTTGCATAATCACTTCTCCCCTCCTTAGGGTAGATGTCCCATCGTCTAGTAAGAGTGTCTAGCTTTGCGCCAAGGCGGCCAGGATGGAAACGGATGACAAGATTGAAAGCTGAGAGGTACTCGGACCAGCGCACCTGATGGCGCATAAGGACCTTCGTAGTGGAAAAGTATTCGAGATTTTTGTGGTCTGTGACAACGTCTATGGGGTCGCCTGAGCCTTCCAGGTAATGATGCCACATCTTGAAAGCTTTGAAGATAGCGAGAAGCTCCTTGTCGTGAACATCGTAGTTGACTTCAGTGCCGGAAAAGGTGTGAGAATGAAAAGTGATAGGGTGGATCTCGCTGTTAGGCAAGCGCATGGAGAGTATCCCCGCAAGAGTGACAAGTAGCGGCACGTCAGGCAACCAAGACGTGAGAATGGGTGCTGTAGTGAACGCTGTCTTCAACAGATTGAACACGTCCTGACAGGCGGAGCTCCAGGTCCAAGGCGCGTTCTTGCACATGAGATGCGTGAGCGGAACGCAGATGTCAGAATAATTCCAAATGAATCGGCAGTAGAAATTGGCAAACCTGAGGAAGGACTGGAGGTCTCTGACCTTGCATGGTCCAGGCCACAAGGTGATGGTTTCAACCTTAGCAGGGTCCATCGTGAGTCTGTCTGGGGTAAGGATGTAACCCAGATATTCCACCGTGTCAGTGTGGAAAGCACACTTCTCCGCTTTTGCGAATAGTTTGTGCTTGTGGAGGCGGTGCGGCACCTCATGCATGATTGTGCGGTGCTGCGAGAGGTCGCCGTTGGAATAAACAAGAATGTCGTCGAGGTACACGATTACAGAGAGATCCAGCATGTCACTGAAGATGTCATTCATGAAGCACTGGAATGTGGACAGAGCGTTGGTGAGGCCCTCTGGTATGACCAGCCACTCGAACGACCCGTACTTCATGCAGAACATGGTCTTCCATTTGTCTCCCTCCGCTAGTTGCATGAGATGATACGCATGGCGGAGATCGATTGTGGTATAGAGATGTCCCTTGTGAGAGGTATCAAGGAGGTCGTTGATGAGCGGGAGAGGGTAACAATCCTTCTTGGAGATTTTGTTCAATCTGTGGAAGTCACGACACAAGCGCAGAGAGCCGTCTTTCTTCTTAGCGAATAGGACGGGAGTGCCGTGACCGGACTTCGAAGGGCGAATGAAACCGTAGTTGAGATTTTCTTGAATAAATGTCTGGAGTGTTTGTTGCTTGAGAGCCAAAAGGGAATACAGATGGCTATGAGACAGAGGTGATGCCCCTTCCTCGAGATCGATCTTCAGGTCGTAAGGGCGATGCTCAGACAGCACCTGCACCTTTTGCTTACTGAATACATCTGCGAATTTGTGATACTCTTCTGGAACACCCACGAGAGGGTCATAAGGCATGGTGCTTGATGCATTAGCGGAGTGCGCATGGAAGCTTTCGTCGGACAACCAGAGTTTGTATGATTGAGTACCAGGATCTTTGAGGATGGCATGAGATGCTTGTGTGCCCACAATCGAAATGTGCAGGGCACTAAGTGGTGATTCAGGACTAGGGTCACACGGAGGGATTGGTGGTCTGTCCATGTCCGGAGCGTCCTTACAAGTCGCGCATGGTGACCTTGCGGTACAGATTTCTGCTGATCAGTGGTGACAGACGGAACAGAGATCAGATTTACTGGTGAGATAAACGGATGTGCTGAAGAATCGGATGGGGGTGTACAAGCAGGCGGGGCAGCACCGCTAGATGGGGACAATGTCATATCAGAAGCAGATGTATTGCGCATAGAGTGTCGGGGTGCTAGTTGGCTCAATGACCAGTCAATCTGAGGATTATATCGGACGAGCCAGTTATATCCAAGCACTACTTCACAGGACTTATCCAGATTAGTCACATAGAATGCGACCTTCTGATTCTCACCAGTGGGCAACAGGAATTCAAGATTTACAAGACTTTCCAAGACAGAGTTACTACTACCGTCAAAGAGATGCAACGGGATGTTAGTGGCAAGCAGCACCACGGATAATATGTGCTTAGCGATGAATCATGGGTCGATAAAACAATGTGACAACCTGGAATCGATGAGAGCATGGAACATGATTTTGGAGTTTGAAACAGATGAAGAGGTAAGCGGGATGTAGAGCGTGTTAGGAGTGGGAAAAAGAGCGGATGTGCCAAGATGGATTCTGGCAATTGCACCTTCGGGTTCAGCGCAGCCCTCAGGTGGTGCCGAGGATTGAGGGCTGCTTAGGCATTTCCTGTGCTTGGGTCCCATTCCACTTCGGCACGGCGTGCCTCAGCGGTAATGTCTAAGTCTTCTTTGAGTGTGGACTTGCGCTGCGACGCTGTGGAACTCGGGTGTTTTGTAACACTTGCTTATGCTTGTTTGGCTCTCTATGCCAAACCAGGCTTGTTTATAGTTGTTGTAGGTAGCACTTTTTTACTTACAACGTACACGACAAGGACAATAGACTCGGATCTAGTTCTGTCTGGTGCACCGTGAGTCCTAAAGTGCCCAACCCCTGTACTAACCGTTACATTTTTTTGAACTCTCCGACTATTTGGAGTTACAAGACAGTTTTAGGATTATTGCTATATATAGCAAGTGAACTTCTCGACATCAAGACAACAACATCACGCGATGTCAAGCACAGTTACCATGATGTCGCCACGTCCGACTGCAACGGAGGGGGCAAACTTGCCCCCTCAGGATCAGCAACTTCAGGCCTCGAGAAATGAAGGGTCAGCATACCCACACTGGCTGTCAGAATTGGGAAAAATGCCTGAAGATAGCCACGTCACGCCGGCGAGACGAAGTAGCAATGGACCCTGGTGCATGGGGATGGACCGATTCACTACGAAGACACGACGGTCTTCAGAAGCCGTGAAGTACGGCCCATTAGGAAACTCTTTGGGTTATTGCAAGCCCAAAAGCCAGCCTCACGAGAACCCTCCCCAGCTTCATATTGTGAATGCGACAATACACCGGAACCCGACATGGTGGAATTGCAGCTCCTCCATGACATCGAGGACAACATATGGAACTCCTCCCCGCTCAGAAACCCAAGGCTGAAGGCCAAGATACACAAAGTAGCGCACGCCCACACGATAGAGGTGCTAACCCTCTCTCTTATGAGCGCCAAGCCCGACACTCCTGGGTACAGATCGATGTATGCCAAGTACTTCAGGGCGTTGGTCGCAAAAAAAGTGGCAAGACAGACTTCGGACTCTAGGGCATCGACTCCTAGTGTGACGGGCATCAACGACTACCTGGTACCAGGACGAGAGAATCGGGTGCAACGCGCCCAGCCCGACAGCGTCAATCTCGTAGGAGAGGGGGCAATGGTGCCCCCTGCCAGCCAACAACCAGGCAATGTCACCTGTGCCGACCCAGTAGTGGACGATGCCGTGGCACAGATTCGTGCACCCCAGCTCGAGGGAGAGTCCAACAAATCATTCGAGAGACATCAAAATGCTGCTCAACGCTTTGGCCAGCCCCCAACCCAGGATGGTGGGATAAAGGTAGAGCAGAATACGAATGACTTGGACTCGTTCACCACTTGTAGTAAAGACGGGCGAATGGTAGCCCATGTGCCGATGGCGGAGAAGTTTGCCGACAGAGTGACTTACCAATGGCTTCGAAACCAAGACCTCAATCAACGAGGTGTATCAATATATGACGACCAAGGAGTCGTCTTCAAGGGGCGTCACCCTATTGATGCAATGAGGGCATTGTACCTCACCCACACGGGACAAACCCCTGACCCCGGGCAGCCAGGAGGGGGAGATGACAACAACGATGATGTAGGGCGTCATCGTAGCCCATGACGTCACAATACGCCCCTGCGCGATGATCGATGGGGAAGAGCATCCGCTCAACCAATGAGGGGTGCCGGAGGTGGAGACGGTGGAGGGCCTCCTGATGGCAACGACCCTGGCGGAGGGGACAATAATGACAATGGGGGAGACCCCCCCCCCTAATTGGCCACGGACTCCACGTCAGGGATACTCGATGCCACCTGCAAGACAAGCCAGGTTACGTACACCTGGGATACAAGCGGTGGCGGAACACCACCGCAACCAGATGCACCTGCATCTGATTCAGCTTTGCCGACAATGGTTGGCCTTTCGCCTACGGATACCCAAGGGTACCAAACTTTGCCGTACAAACACTAGTTCCATAGGACGATACAAGGGATCCCCACGCTTTCAGGAGCTCGAACTTTGGCTCACACAGTTCACTATAATGCTCCAGGTGACGCAGTATGGTGGTGATGATCGCGACATGGAGCGCGTCCTAATCATACCGGAATTCTTGGAAGGAGAGGCCGAGAAATGGTTCTGCCAACATGTCGTTCATGTCAACCGATCCCAGGACCATTGGACGTTTGAACAGGTCATAACTGGCCTGTACGACCATTTTATTCACTTGATCACAATGCAAGAAGCGCGGGACACATATCATACCACCCGCTATAACCCTCAGCATGGAGTGCAAGGGTTCTCTGACACCCTTATGGACCACGTGCAGGACATGTCGGTATACCCTGACCCGTACAACCTCATGGACATGTTCTTACGTGGCCTGCTGGAGTCCATGGTGGCTGAAATGCTAAAGAATGGCCTCACTCCTGAGGCCAACATGGTGGATGATTTCATCACGGAAGGAAAATCCATTGAAGAGGCTATCAAAACCCAGGAGCACTACAAACGGCAGGTGGTCGTACCTGTCACCCGGCCGGCGAACGTCATCGCTACGCAATCAAGAGCCAATCACCCAAAGAGGATTGGCATGACCCTCATGAAGAAATCCAACGCGAGGAATTTCAATGATTCCTCCAACCAGAAACCTCGGATCTACGTATCCGCGATGAACTATCAAAGCACCGGGCCAAACTTGAGGGTACACCCCCCCAACCCATACAAGGAGCACCAGGAGTATCGCCCACCACGGGCTAATCCCGATCTAAATAAGATCAGTGAAAAGCCTGAGAATGGGCAGGGTCATGATAACCCTGTCGACAGAAATTGCTACAATTGTGGCAAGCCCGGCCACTATGCGTGGGATTGTAGAGCCCCAAAGAAAGTCCATATCCAAGCAGCCTGTACCGAGTTGAACGCGAACAACGAGGACGCGGCACCAGAGGTTGAAGCAGGCCTCGACCCAGTAAAGGACATAGGATCAGCGGATGAGGATCGTCAGGACCCTCACTACAGCGACAATGAGATGGTTGAAGTCGATGTCTATGACAACGACTGGTACAAACGTGAGTCGTATAGCGAACATTTGTTCGCTATAAGAAGTCAGGAACGGCCTCGACCTCCCGACTTACAAGATATATTGCCGACAACCGCCCCTCACCCTGATATGGCTCCTAGGCCAGAAGAAAAAGAGACGCACTTTCGGAAAGTAAAGTTGCGAGCCAAAAAGACAGCGCTTTAGGCCCGTGGTCAAGCCAGAGGACAAGGAATGCCTCGCCACCTACGTGAAAGTGGGAGACTGTGAGGCGTGGACCTTGTGGGACTCGGGGAGCACGATGATGGGTATCACACCATCATACGCTCAGGTAGCGAACATGAGGGTATTCCCACTCAAAGACCCTCACATATTGCAACTCGGCACGATTGGAAGTCGTGCCTCAGTAAATTACGGTTCGAACGTCCTGGTAAAAGCACCAGGAATTGAAGGCGAAACCTACGTTGATGTAGCGAACTTTGATCACTACGATATGATAGTCGGTACCCCATTTATGAGAGCAAACAAAGTCTTCTTAGACTTTGAACAAAACATAGTGATTGCAAATGGGGTAGTTACCCCCATGCGACGAGTAGTATTAGATGGCGTGGATGGCCAACTATGTCAATATAGATCGACGGACAAGCATAAGGATTGACTCCCAGGCCCAACACGTAAGGCGTTGGTGGAGGAAGTCCTCGACGACGAATGGAACTATGTTGGGCCATCACTATGACAAGGAGCGAATGTGCTCCTAATGACTGAAGAAGAGTATCTTGATACTCTCCAGGAGGGGGAGAAACCAGCCCTTGTGGCAAAAGCGACACACACCACGAAAGAGGCCTCAAAAAACACCCAAAAGCCATGCGAGCACCCGAGATACGTCGAGCCAGAGATACGAGAATGTCAGCCAACGTCGTCGAACGTAAAGATGGAAGACCTGGTGACGGATGACCAGGAAGAACAGGCATGCCCACAGGAGGAGACTCAACGAGAACAAGCGGTATACCTACCACTTACCCCGGTGTCCTCACTCCCTGCGTGAGGAGTTTCATGAGAAGATCAATCAATACATGGACGCAGGCTGGTGGGAACCTCGATCAGTGAGCCAAGTGGCTCCCATCTTGTGCGTCAATAAAAAGGACAGCAAACTATGTACTGTCATCGACGCACACCAGCATAACAAGAACACGGTAAAGAACATGACGCCTTTGCCTGATCAAGACGTCATTCACGAGGATGTAGCCCGCGGACGTGTGAGGTCAAAAGTGGACCTCTCTGACGCATATGAGCAGGTCCACGTCCATAACGAGGACGTATGGAAGACTGCATTCGCAACGATATCAGGCACATACATTAGCAATGTAATGCAACAGGGGGACTGTAACGCCCCTGCCACCTTCCAACGGCTAATAATGTCTATCTTACGTGATGTCATAGGAAGATTTCTACACATGTACCTGGACGACATTTTTATATTCTCCAACACTCCAGAGGAACACGAACAACACCTTCGAGTTGTGTTCGAACGACTCCGTGCCAATTCCCTTTATCTTAAATGGTCGAAGTGTAACCTCTACACCAACAAAGTGGATTGCTTAGGCCACATTATTGACAAGGTCAGAATCCACGCAGATGTGGACAAACTCAGCTGCATCAGGGAGTGGCGCACTCCCTGAAACTACAACGA
>QMFE01000351.1:0-10363 GCA_003314665.1 Tricholoma sp. MG77
TCCGAACGCTTCCTTTCCATTGTCGTTAAAGTCCATTTCCTGCCGCAATCCGCGCACGCTTCGCTCGCACGTCTACGCTCGTCCGCTCTACTCACGCTCCGCTCTCGCGTGTGTGCGCACGACCGCCACAGTCTCGCTCCGAAGTTACAGTCCACCCAGGTACCGAACAAGAGGCGCAACCCTATTGGGAAAGTGGTTGAAGCCAAGACCGTGTGTTTTAGCATAGCTCCGCATCCGCCCAACATCAGCTAAGTCCTCAGTGCAAGTTCCCGCGCTGTTCCCAGTACTGCTGAGCTGTATCCGATCCTTCCTACGACCCCGTCCTTCCTAGCCCGTTCGCGGTTCGTAACAGTACTCCCAGAGAAATTTAGGCAGTTGGTTGGCAATAATCATTGCTCGCAACAGTTCGACGAGCGTTCAGTTCATTTGTTCAGCCACGCCATTCTGTGAAGGTGAATATGGTGCAGTATAGTGAATGTCCATACCATTTTCTTTACACCAATGCTCCAACTTCTCGTTTATGAATTCTGTCCCACAATCAATCTGTATAGCCCTAGGATTTTGTCTGTGGGTTTTCAAGTGGGCCAAATAATTTATTACAGCTTGCGCCGCATCAGACTTTAGCTTGATGCATTCGATGGTTATGAATCTCTTCGCATCATCCACAAATACCAAGTAGTATTGATGGCCATTGATAGATTTGATCAGGTACTTTCCCAATAAGTCAATCTGTGATAATTCACTGGGGTTGGTATTCCTCTTTGATGATTTTGGAAATGGCTCAACGTGTTGCTTCACTTCCATGCATGCGATACAGTCAGGTTTAGGTGAAAGTTCGTCAACATTAAATCCATCGACCATATTTCCGTCAAGTAATTTCTTAAGTCCAGTGTAAGCCACATGTCCAAAGTGTCAGTGCCATGTTTCCCAAGTAGGCACTGTATTCGTTCCAATGAATGTTTGATTGTGTGCAGCACTAATATTGTGTGGTTTTCGTAAGGTCATCTTCATCCTGTATAGATGGTTGCGAATTTTATTTCCTTGTGCGATCAGTGTTCCAGCTTTCATGATTAGTGTAATTTTACCATTTCCACCAATATAGTGTCCTCCAGCCATGTCCCATCGCCCCAACGAAATTAAATTATTTCACGTTCCAGGCACATGTAGCATGTTTTCCAAATGGAGAATATAATTAACACCGTTGCATGTCGAATTTAATTCAACAGTTCCTCGGCCTGCAATAGTTGCTTCTTTACCACCTACACCTGTTACAGAACTATTTCCCAAAGGTGTGTAATTGGTAAATGCTTCGCATTGATGGGTGACATGTGATGTTGTTGCTGAATCAGCTAACCAATTATAAAATATCAATCGCTCGTCATTGCCATCAGCACTACAGGCGTCGTATGTGTCAAAATTATACATTTCTTCCTCTATCGGGAATGCGATGTGTTCCTCGACTATATTGGATTCATCCCCCTTCTTTTTGTCCTTCTCTTTACTCTTCTTCTTTCCCCAACAATTCTTCGCGTAGTGTCCGATTTTCCTGCACGACAACATTTGTTGCCATCACTTGACCAATGTCCAGCGCATTTGCAATGGTCGCAATAAGATTTGATGGAGGATTTATGATCCGTGATTTGATCTTCCAGGGATTTACTAGTGCCATTAGCATTCTGGGTTTTCACCAGATTCACACTCCCATAGGTACCTTTTTTATTGTTCCTGTTATTAGATCTAGTCAATTGAATTTTATATTCCTCACGTAATAAACCAATGAGCACGTCAGATGATAGCTGTCGCTTAGGATCGGGATCATTGGGGTCGTTAGCATTCCTGTTATAAGGTTCGACGTAGGTTTGCCACGATGAAGGTAAAGGCACCGAAATGATCGCTTTGAAGCACGTGTCTGAAATATGAAATTCAGCATTGGGATATTTATTGATGCGATCTCAATATGATTTTAGCATGTCAAGATGTTTTAGGAGGTCATTAATGTCTTGTAGCTTGGTCTTGTATAACAGGCACTGAATATGATTTACGGTTTGATGCACCTTGTTTTCATGAGTAACCGAGAGTGCCGAGTACATCGCTTCAGCCGTTGCTTTTGATCTGATGTGATTCATCTGAGATGAAGTGACATTATGAAAAATGACTTGCTGAGCCCAGGTGTCGTTCTTGTCCCAATTACGAGCGCCAATGGGATCACTAAATTCATCTGGTTGGTTCACATTGCCGGTTACGTACCCAGTTATGTCGCAATTAATAAAAACTCTCAGCATCCTCTCTTTCCACTCGTGCCAGTTCTCATCCGTCAAATGATCACAATCTGCGATCTTGTTCACATTCGAGTATTCTTTGGTACGAATTAAATTGATGCGAGGTGTACTGTCATCAGAAAAATCATCGCCAGCAGGCTGGGGATTCTGCCTGGTGTGGTAGACCCTTTTAGCATGTTTAGGGGTTTGCTCTTGCACTTGTGGCTCCTGTTCCTCATCATCGCCAAAAAGGTCCATAATAAGTTGGTAGCGAGTTATTTAAATATGTGAAGATCCAGGGCCCATAACCTGTTGAGATATGGACAAGCTGAGAGTGTTCTTAAGGCTGAGATTGTGATGGTGAAGTGCAGAGTCAGACATCTATCATTCTCCTATAGTATGGCCTACATATGTTACATACTATAAATAGGCCTTGGTGATAATACTCGGACCAGGCTTGGATTGGCCCAATCCCAACAGATCCTTCCTCTCCACCTGAGTCCTAAAGGTCCCTGAAGACATGTCAAGTCCACTAGCCCTGAACACGAAGCCTGCTGGGATTGGGCATCGACACACTTCAGCATATGTTGATGGCATTGTCAATGTCAGCCTTTGTCAGCCTTTACATCTCTATAGCAACTCTACAGTCAAGTACAACACTCCCCAACCATCATTAGGATAATTTACAATTCATTAGGAGGTAGGGACAGACAATGCCCAGGGGTTTTAGCCACAGGCAAGAACAATGAGGGGCATATGTACAGTGGGTAGACCTGCGTAGCACTACTAGCACATCGAGCGACTCACATTGACACGTCGACACAAGTCACACAATGCGATCCAGCCTCGCAATGATCATCAGTATTACTATTAGTTCTGCAGCCTCATACGCCCCTCATTGTTCTTGCCTACAAATGAATGAACGAGATGAACTAAGAATATGGACTTGAAATAAGGATTGCTAAAAACCCCTGGGCATTGTCTGTCCCTGCCTCCTAGGCCCAGGCTGCCTTGTTCTTTCTACTTCTTTCTACACAATAGGATATGTTTTTAGCAATAAAAATATATTACTGTTACTATTAGAGTACCAGCAAATAACCCCTTGAAGACATGAGGCTGCTGCGAAGTCTGGATTTATGACTAAGGTCACCCTGGACCCAGCAGTCACAGCGTGAGCTGCCAAATGCCAAATGCTAGAAAATGGCAAAATGGCAGCTCAACTTTGAGCTCCTTTAATGTATGGCCGTCGCCGTAATACGGACGGTGCGCAGGCCTAGTGCGGATGCCTGTCTCGTATAGTAATTCTTATTGTCGATTTCGTAGTGTCAATTTTTATTCCGGGTCCCCACGTGTTCCCTCCATTCTGACTGCTTCATTTATCCTTCTTAGTGCTGCTACTGTTTCTAGCAGTACTATATGGGTAGTCTACTGGTGTCGTAGCACCCATCCGCTTGCCTATCGAGCGTTGCGAGCGCACTGAGGTCAAACGTGATTTTTTTTCGCGCTTGTGAAGTTCCTGCGGCTTTTGTTTCAAAAATTACTTGTATTGGCAACTATCCCACAGCTTCTACTACGTACCAGCGGGAACTACGATAGGACGAAATGTGTCTGGTAAATTTACGCTTGTGAAAATAGTGGTGGCTGTACGGTTGAGCCGTGAGCTTGTTTGTTCATATTGACCATAACTGCAAGTTTCCATATCCCCATCCTGATGAACTTCGAACCGCTGGTACTACAGAACTCGAAGCCTGGTTGCTCAAGAAACAGTGGAAAGCCAGGCATGCTGTGCGAGACGATACACTTGTCCAAAATCTTTGCCATTTCGTTCAACAACATCCTTGGGACGTTCCGTTATCAGCGGGTGCCGAAGATTATCCAAGTTTTGTGCCTAACTTACAAGTCGATGAACATGGCAGAGGGGATAGAGCGTGGGCGGCGAATCCAAGTGAATCTCGGGTAGATTTCCAGGTTCTCACTAGGCCGAGAAATACAGGCTAACCCTTTTGATAGAGTCAGTCGTTATTAGACAGCTTCAAGGCTTAGAAGCTGCATGCAAGTGTTTGTAGGAATATGATCAACCCCACTTGGAAACCGCTTTAGGAGACTTGTCCGAGGGAGCCAGCCCCAAGGTTGACTACCGTGACCTTGCCCTATAGTTCTGTAATCTGTTATCGTTTCCTATGGCGAATATTAGCGCCATAATCTCGAAGCTTCGTTAACTCACAGGTATGTAGTATATCGAAAATACATTTAGTTTTTCTACTAATTTAGTCGTTGTATTGAACATAAATAGTACAGGGCCCTACTTCACGTGTAGCAGCCAACCTCTCCAAGTCACCCAGCGTCGAGCGAAGGCCGGTGTGACACGTAGTTGTCATTTCACTTGTGCATGACAGCGTGGCTGTGATGGACACTGACGTGGTGAAGACACCGGGTTATCCATCACTAATCGCGTTCGTGGGAGTGGGATTTTAGATATGTGTATCTGTCGCGGCTAGCGGCGGGTGTGGGAACGATAACGCCATCAATATCGAGGTCTGATTGCTGAGGACGTCGGTGAGGGGTATAAGGCGGGAGTGGAGGAACGAATTGGAGAGGCGTTTATCATGCTAATGTTAAACTACAACAATCACGGCGGCGACACTTTGTCGATGCAGAGGTGTGTGGCTGCTTCCCACGTTAACGCTGTGGCGGTGCGATCAGCTGAAGCAATCGTCAACATGTGAACAGGCCTAGGACCTCTCCGCAGGCTATAATCCCCCCACTTTCGATTCGGCGCCGATTGCTATGCCTGAAACTCCAGTCCTGATCAATGACGAGCCTCATGGAGGGTGAATTTGTGGTGTTTACAGTTACAGCGTCGCGCGAGGTCGAGGTTGGAGGCCTGAAGGAGGTTATACAAAGCAAGCAAGCGCTGGGCGTTCTGAAGCATATCATCCTCACACGTTGGTATTGTGGAAAGTGAGCCCTATCGAGTCGCGAGGTTAATAGGCATGGCTTACTTCGCCACCTTTTCAGCCCAACGACTCCAACCCTATCACCACCAAACCATCTGACACTCTGGCTGAACGTTTCAGGTAGTACCCTGATCTTTCGCTATTTGCCAAGAAACTAGAACCCACGGACAACCTCTTCCACCTTTCCAAAGGAACCTCCAAACGAGCACCTTCACGTAATTGCTAAGACCGGTGAGTGAAAGTGAATCTTCGCGGCTGAGCGTTGCTGATGAGATTCCGCCCGGAAAATCTCTCTTCTTTACTGGCTCATCAATTCAAATTGCGCTCGCGTTCTTGCTCGCACAAATTATCTCGTTAACCCCCCTGGCATTTCCGCCATCGTGTCGTTTGGCTCTGGCCTTGTCATCTTGTTTCGCCATCTTCGCGTCGTCTTTCCCCATGTTCCATATGTAACGATGAATTTATTCCGTCTCGGTGCTTCCTAAACATGACTCCCTTGCCACTCTGGACTGCCTCTTCCCGCACACTCGCCTCGCAATCTCCCTACGGTCTGTTCGTCTGTCACAGACCCACTCTCACTGTTATACCTATTCCGCCGGTTGCTTATGACATTGTACACTCACTACCCTTGCCGCTTAACTCCCTGCACCATGCCGATTCTTGTTTCCGCGATCTCATAAGCCACAATCACATATGACGAGTGTAACGCTAGCTCTGCTCCTTCTACTTCTGGTGAGCAGATTAAACTCATGCCGACCAGACTACAAATGAAGCAATTACGCGTTACGCATTTCCATCTCCCTAGTTTAGTGTAGCGTCACCATAGTATCGTCATAGATAATCGGTAGGTCACAGTCGTAGGTCCATAGATCTATAACACCATAGTATTGTCGATAGTACTACGGTAGACAACCGCAGAATAAAGTATTTTTACTGGTGTCCTAAGGGGAATGTTGGGTGCAGTATCGTTGCATTCGCATCATCATGAGGCTACATTATGCACAGTGTCAGGACAGATGTTTTCATATTTTATTACTACCGTTCTAAGCAAACTACATAGTCCCTCATTTACGGCGGCAACGCTTTTTCGATGCGGAGTGGTGTGCCATTGGCATGCATGTGAGTTGGGGTCCCATCTGTCTTTCCATCCACTAACTATGGGAATATAGACTGGCCGAGTTCCTCCTCAATTGGCAGGAACATTGCGATCTCCCGAACCTATTCCTTGTCTAAGTGCTAGCAGTGAATTCGAGGCACTGACAATTTTTTGCTCTTTCAAACGCGATGAATTGTCGCGGTCATGACCATGTTCATGGCCGCAACGCATTTTTGTACAGAATAAAACTCGTAGCTTGTAAGATGCTGAGCACTAAGTTGTAGGATTCTTCTACTTAGGATGGATACATGTGCCGTAATTCAACGGATGCTACCATGTAATCGAACTAAGCCAAAATTCTGGTCCGTCTTCAAACACCT
Organism: Tricholoma sp. MG77; assembly: GCA_003314665.1. Taxonomy (NCBI): domain Eukaryota; kingdom Fungi; phylum Basidiomycota; class Agaricomycetes; order Agaricales; family Tricholomataceae; genus Tricholoma; species Tricholoma sp. MG77. Next base: position 6,692 of record QMFE01000351.1, read on the forward strand.
CAATCGTAGGGCAAACTGTACGTAAATGCTCCCATACCTCTCACCTTGGTGAGGACCGCGTTGATGGCAAAATAGCTCATGTCGTACCAGTCGCCGTAAGGCGTACCACCAAGGCTAGCGATGTATGCCAAAATGTTTGACTTATCAGCCTCGGTGTCGAAGGCCATCAACTCCCTCGTCGCTCCATCATTAGATGAGGTGAAAGCTGGTATAAGGCATGGCTTCATCTCCGAAGTGCCTCTGAATGCCACATCAGTTGGACAGTAACAAAGTGTCACCAGAATAATAATACCTGGTTTCGAGTTGGCAATCTGTTGAAGGATGACGACGCGCTCCATGGATATCAAAACTAAACCCTGGGTCATGCCATAGCACCATAGTAAGCTATAGATGACATAGTGAGCTATAGAGCACCATAGAACTGTAGACGCCATAGTTACTGTAGCCTGTAGAACCTATAGTCACTATAGATGACATAGTGAGCTATAGAGCACCATAGAATTGTAGACACCATAGTTACTGTAGCCTGTAGAACCTATAGACACTATAGCAACCTCTGAACTCTATAGGAAGGGTAGTGTGTAGTAGGTAATATTAGTATTTATTATACAGTTCTGTAAAATTTTAACCAAAAAGATCTATTACTCATAATAAGCAACATATGTAGAAAATAAAAGCTGCCCCCTTGTATATGGTGGCAGCATGTACTAAGAAAAACAAAATCGCCGCCTCGTTGGCAAACGAGATGGTGTGGTAAGCGCGGGCAGCATTCGTGGGGTAGTGGACATGGCCGTTAGCGCCCGATCCATCCTGCGAGCGAGTGCTCGCAGTGGTGGGTGTCGGGTGCTGGGCTTGTCCCCCGGTCCCTGACCCCGTTGTGGTGGCGGGCGCCCTCTTTGCCTTATTGTCGTCGTCGTTCCCGTTGGTAAGTGGGTGCCCTGTTGTTCGAGGCCCCTCGTGGCCAAAGCACTCATCATCCACCCGACGAGCAGTTGCTCGTCGGCGTGGGGGCAGGTGCCGTGTTGTCCATATCAGTGTGGGGTGGGTGTGGACGGTGTTCGCAATATGCACCCGCAATCCCCGAGCAGTCGCTCGTGGGCGTGGTGCGGTTTTTTTGCGCCGTCTGTGGCCGCCGCCGTGCCCCACGCGTGTGTCGTCAGTGGTGTTGAGGGACTGGGTACACACCTTGCGGGCACCCCGCTTCACAGGTCTCCCGCCCTCCCTGGTGTCGTTTCCGTGAGTTCGTCATTTATCCCATTATCCGCTCTGCGAGCAGGGGCTCACAGCAGAGGTGTAGGGGTGGAGATAGCCATTGGGCACAGTGCATGCTTCTTGGGGTGATTGTGCTGATAAAACATCATTTGAGCCCCGTTCCTCCCTGCTCTGTTCATAGACTATTGTATACTCAGTGAAGATATAGAATAGTATGGAAAAAAAGACTTACTGAGACCTCCCGAGCTTGTTGTTGTCATTTGCATTGTCGTTGGCAGCGTTGTCATCATTGTGAAATGATCGAAATTGTCAGAAGTCGATTCAAACTCCGCCGAAAGTTGAACGAAACAAACAATTGCAAAACAGTTGTTGCTCTTGACTTCCATCATCGACACCACCGCCACCATCGCCGCCTCTCCCTTCAACCCCAACCACCTCCCACCTCCGTCAATTGCCGTCAACGCCACCATTCCATCAACACCAGCCGACAAGACGTACGGCCACAAAATCGCCACGTCACGAGCATTTTAGGATGTCGACAAACGTCGACGTGTATTGAGGGACTTGAGGTCCCTCAATACACTGTAAATTAAGTATTCTCGTTGTTCTTTTTCTTCTTTTTCATGTGTTAACCATTTTTTTTGGTTATTTTAAGTTTTTCTACTGCTTTCTACAGCAACGACGCACCCCCAACCCCTCCTCCCCGTCCAAGTGGGATGCGAGGCGTCGTTTGGGGTTAAGAGATCCAAGGGAAGTAACAGGAAGCTTGGGTAATGGGTGCACGCCAGGTAAGCTCAAAAAATACTGCAACACCACCTGACAACTAACCACAACTGCTCAAAATAGGAAACACCGCCTCAACGCCGGGATGGCGAAGAGGCACCAACAACGGACAAATGGGACCAGAAGGACGAGGAGGACGACAACAACAACGACAGCGCCAATGCCAACGCAGCAGGGGACAACAACAACGACAACAACGGCACCAACGCAAACGCAGGAGGTAATGACAACGACAACGATGGCGCCAATGCCAATGCAGGGGACAACAATGACAATGACGGCGCCAACGATAATGACAATGCAGGAGGGGATGACAACGACGATGGGGGCTCCCACTACCGTGAGGAATCGGGATGATGACCAAGGAGATTCGAGCATTATATAGTTTTTATTCCCTGTAGTTGTATAGCTTGTGAATATAGTATCCATTTCTAGAAGTGTCTTTGAGAGAGAATATGTGCAGTATAAGACTACTGCTGACTGCCTCTGGCTACTATAGTCTGCCATGTACTCTATAGAATCTTGTTGGTTACATTAGATATAGGATGCTGCTATAGACTATTGTATACTACAGTAGACTACAAGCTAACTACATAGCACTACAGAGAACATATAGGTCACTATGGCCTCTATGGCCTCTATGGGTGGCTATGGGATCTACATAGTACTACACAGACCCCTGTAGTTGGCCCAGGATTTGCTGATGTACCCGATGTGCTTGAGCACATCTCAATGCCTTGCCCAGGTATGGGCAGACCTAATACATGAGCAATAGACAGGAGAGCGGTGGTAAGAGCAAGTGTAAACTTCATTGTGGGTAGTGTTCCTAGGAATACTGAAGGAATTCGAAAATGTTCCACCCCATTTTATAGACAAGTACTTTCCCTGTCTGACAAAATAAAATAAAAATACAGAAAATTCCTCTGCGGCTCTAGAATATCAATTCGCCTATTTTAATTTTCACATTAGCGCGATCAACGGTCTATACTCACACTGGCACTCGCACCAACCCCCAGTCCGGGCCCCGGCAGCGTCTTAGCAACTTCTACATATGTCCCGAGAGAGAAAAAAAATGGATCCATGCAGGAACAAATGTCAAAAGCGAGATAATTTTGGTGACACAGGGACCTGCGCATGGAGCGATGCAGAAGCGGAAGAAGCTGTATAACCGATGGGGGAAAACGTGCGTGGAGCGCCATGTCTCTACTGATGCAAGGGTGCAAGTTTAGAACGCGGGTGGCGAGCTAGATAAGATATCAATACGGCTGACAGACTCAAAGAATTGGCTTCGACGATGGCGAGTCTGAGCCTGAGGCACGCCAGTGGAAGCTAATCGTTAGAGCGGGACGCTTCTTGACCTTGTACCGCCACCACTTCAAATCTTCTCACGGTTCATAGACCGGTGAAAAGAAGAGAAGGAGGACGAACAAGAATATAGAATAGCGTAGAACTACCTTACTCAACACTACTGAACCTTACTACACTGTACCATGTCTCAACCTTCACCCCCAGCAACAAGATCAAGAAGTACACTGACAACGACCAAAAAAAGTATGAAAGAACTTGAAAATGCCGAAGGTATAAATACAGACGTACGCACCAATGAACAGGCGATTACATTCCTACAGGGAAAGGATTATCTAGTTCCAGGTAAGCCAATCGATCTGCACACCCTAG
>QMFE01000359.1:0-11997 GCA_003314665.1 Tricholoma sp. MG77
GCATTCTCGGCGTGTTCCAGTGAGACTGCACATCTCCAACGCGAGGGGGGCGGGACAACAAAATAAAATAAAATAAAAAAACCCACCCCCACACAAAATGCGAGGGGGGTGGGGTAACCATACAAAAAAAAACCCCATCCACACACAAACACGGGGGAGGGAGTTGGGATGTGGCCGTCGTTGTCCTCCAGTTGTCGTTGTCCCGCTGTCTGGTCGTTGTTGTTGCTCCTTGTCCAACGCCATGAGCAGTGGCTCGCGGCAGCGATTGGGGGTGCTGCAGGTCTGGCCATCCCCGTCCCTGTCCCCATTGTCGTCCTCTCCTGGTGGTGCCTTGTCGTGCTGCGTTGTCCCCTCGTTGTCATTGTCGTTCCCCCATGCCTGTCATTGTCGTCGCTGTGCCCGCTCCCACACTCCCTCCCCATCCTCATGTTGTCGTTCTCCTCCCCGTCGTTTTCGTCATCCCTGGTTGCCATGCCCTCGTCGTCCTGCTCCTCCTCCCTGCCGTGCCATCCTCCTCGTTGTGTCGCGCCACCCCCCTCCTCGTGGTTGTTGTGGTTGTCGTCCTCCCTGTTGTCATCTTCCTCCTCCTCCTCATTGCCATCGGCTGCTAGCACCCATGACCCACCCCACTAGCAGTGGCTCGCAGGGCTGGGGGCAGGTGCTGGGTCGCTCCTTGTCATTGGGTTTGGGGTGCTGGTGGTTGCTGGGTTGTTCCGCTTCCCTCTGCCTCCTCCTCGTCTCCCGTTGTCCTGTTGTCATTTTCCTCTCCTCCCCGTTGTCCCCCTCCCTTGTCGTTTTCGTCGTCTCTCCCGTTACCCTTCTCCCTTCCCTCCTCCTCGTCGTTTCCCCACATCGTCTCCCTGTCATCTCCCCTCCTTGTCTCCCCATTGTCCCTTGTTGCTGGATGTGGGTTGTTCATCGTTGTCCACCCGGTGGGTTGTCATGCTCCCCCTTTCCACCCCGCAAGCAGTTGCTCACGGCGGCGGTTGGGGGTGGTGGTGGTCGTCCCCTCCCGCTGCTCCCCATTTCCACCCCGCGAGCAGTTGCTCAAGGTGGTGGTTGGGGGTGCTGTGCTGGTCATCGTGGTCATCGTGGTTGTCTTCCTCCCCCTCATCTCCCCGTTCCTCCTCCTCCTCTTCCCCCTTCGTCATCATCTCCCTGTTGGTTCCTTTTCCTCATCTCCCCATGGCTCCTCACTCGTAGGGCTGGGTCGGGTGCTGGGTCGCAGGGTGCTGTGCTGGTGGTGGCCATCCTCATCCTCGGCCGTTAGCACCCGCGATCCACCTTGCGAGCAGTGGCTTGCAAGGCTGGGCGCAGGTGCTGGGTCGTTGGCCACTGTGCCGTCTCAGGGGCTGTCAGATCATTACACCTAAAAAATAAAACAAAAGATTAGTTAGTTAATAATAACAACAAAGAAACATAAAAAAATAACTTACCTAGGGCCCAGACGACGTTTGTAGTCGTCTGGGCCCGTTTGCGGTCGTCAGCATCGGTGGTGGTGGTGAGTGAGTGAGCTGGCAACATTTGGTGACGTGGCAGTGTGCTTTGTCATGCACAGCCACCTCAATGGTACCTAAGGCAAATAGATACCCCGTTACATGAGCTACTATTGTGTAATGGTTATATTGTGACTTGCTTATGTAAGCTTGTCCAAAGGCTCTGGGTTCAATTCCCTCCATTACACACTTTTTTCAGTGGACTCCAGTTGGACTCCCATTGGACTCACTCCAGTGGACTCCACTGGACTCCACTGGACTAGTCCGAGTGGAATCCAGTGTTTGAGTGGATTCCACTTGGAGTCCAGTTGGACTGGACTAGGACTGGACTGACAACTTTGCAGGCAGTTGGCTGGTGACCAGTCCCAGTGGACTCTGCTTGGACTCCAGTCAGACTCTGGTCAGTCTGGTCGGACTCCAGTCGGAGTCCACTAGGAAAGGTGGGGGAGTGTAAAGACCTTCTTTTTCCAAGCATTGTAAGCCTCAGTTCAGAGTAATATCAGCATTCCAGCTGCAAATAAATCAATGAAAGAATTGGCTGGCCCTTTTGCCACATTCCAAAGCATCACAACTCTTCCTAAGCATTGTGAGCCTCAGTTCAGAGAAATATCAGCATTCCAGCTGCAGATCAATTGATCCAAGAATTTGCAGGCCATTGCACTACATTCCAAGACACTGCAATACCTGCATCCATCTTTATGAATAGGTAAACCGGTATTTACATCTGTCAAACTTGGAGGGTTCGGCAATTCCCATCTAGTTATTCCTGCATCTCCACATTTTCCTGATGATGGACAGTACCTTCATGATCCAGCAGAGCATTCACCCCAAGGTGCTCGCCTGCGCTCGTGGTCTAATGGGGATATTGATTGGTATAATATGAGGGCCAACTTCTGGTTTCCATTGAAAAATAACCACTCCCATCTATAAACGGTATGCCTCAAGCCTGAGTTGAACAGGCGATGTAAGATGGTGGGTAGGGGGTCAGAGAGACTCAGGTAGCACAAGAGTACACAGAACCAAGTATATAGGTCTGATACCAATGTAGTGCAAAGTGAAGAAGCTGAAGGACTGTGACTACATGTAACACTAGTAACATACCTTGGGAACCCCCGATAATGGCACAGCCACAGTCTGGAAGACCCCCCCTATGGCTGTAGTGCCCTCCTACAGGCGAATTCCACTGGTCTATTGTGATTTAAGGGCTGACCGGGACCATTTGTGAATGCATTACCATTATGCCATCAAGACATGTATAAATTTATGCATCTCCTGTAATAATACAATTTAGACTTTGGCATGGAGAAGATATACCGCTAGTTTTCTTTCGACTTGTCCCAAGGTACATAGAAGTTCAAGATCTGGGAGCGTTAAAGCCAGACGTAGTGAAGACAGACAAGTGTCAAGTTACAAGTATACAAGTAACACAGCAAACACATATCCAGGGACCAGAACAGCCTGTGCTGTGGAATTGACCCAGTTTGTAGTGTTTGCAGGCAAGTTGGATGCGAGATAAGCGACCGTGGTAAGTGTAAGATTTCATGAAGTAACACAACATCGGATGAGAACTTGAAGGTAATAATGCTGTCTCATTTGCAGGAGCGCTGGATCATACTAACGGGTCCATGAATATCCTCAGCAAATAAGCGAAGCACAAGCAATGAGCCAAAGATGTACACAGAATCTCGGTAGCGCCTGAGCTGCGGCCATTCTTGCAATACAAGGTATTAGTACATCATGATTTCGATATTGATTACAAATTCGAGTCACGGAAGGCTCTCCTGGTTTCACTGGATGGGCAACACTTCTGCTCTTCTCCATTCATGTCCTACTATAATTGGCTACGGTGGGTCGTTTGTAGTATGCTATTCAAAAAGCGCTGTGTAGGTTTACTGCACCTTGCAGTTGAAGTTATCCAGAAAATAGGAGACTATGTGTGTCTTTTACGTTGTTATTAATCAATATTCCCGGCTGACTGCTAGTTGCCAATCACAGCTTCCTCTACAAGACCTGAAATCATTACGACTTGTTTGCTCATGGCTAAACCTATCCGTGGAGCCCCTAGTTCTCTCTTGCATTATATTGGACATTTCCAGTCATACTCTGACACTGACAACAATGCACCAGCTCAAGACACTGGCAAATCAAAGAAGCCGGGCTTCACAATTTACATGCACACTCAAAATAGTGAATCTTACCCCCCCCCGTGACTTGACTCTCTTTGAGGAATGTCTACAATTTATCGGGTGGGAAGTCGAATCACTGGCAAGTGCGGATGCAGTTGAAGCAGGGATGAGGAAACACTTGGTCCCCATAATTTCATTATTGAAGAATGTTGAGAGTGTCATGTAAGCCATTGCATATCTACACTCCCAGGCATTTCTTACCATGTAGAATATAGATGGACAATGAATAAAGAGGATACGGCTTGGAAGCGGCAATCTGTCACTGATGCCATTGTTAGCTTACAGTTTCTTAGGAACATGGAGCTCATCTTCCCGAATGGCATGTGGCCTTCCCAATTACATATGGATGGCCTTCATCTAAATCAACTTTCCCACCTACACAAAATCTCAATCTTTGGTGAATGCAAAGATTACCAATCCCTTGTAGTTGATGGAGTAGCAGAAGCAATCGCTAAAAGCCTGCTCCTGACTCATTTAAAAGTCATCTGCTTCCATTGTGGGCCACCATTACAAAATTTCTTTGCAAAACGATCTCCCAAAATGCTGCTTCATTTTTCACATGTTGCTGTTGCAGGCATGGAACTCCGTTTGGATCACAGGCTGCTACCCCATCTACGTGCCCTTTGCTCATTGGAATTGATTGCTATTGAACCAAAACATGGCAGACCCTTGGCTGAAATCTATAAAACTTTGGCTCGTGAACACATATTTTTTCGTTGTATTGTGATTGATGATGTGTTCCACGAATTCCTGGACTATCTCAGCTTGTACTCTGGCATCTTGGTGGAGCTTAGCATCCTTTATCTCTACAAACCCACACCATGGGGGGAATTGGATGACTTTGCTGAGCAATTTTATGCTTTTGTACTCCCAAAGCATGTCAAATCACTTGAGCTCCTCAACATCTCTCCAATTTTCCGCTGCAAGTGGTGTTTTGATCCACAACACTGTCTAGTGTTCTCACAAGCCAAGCAGCTGCACTCCTTGAGTGTGTCATTCCCTTTGTTGTTGCCTTTCACCACCTGGTATTCAAACCCAAACCCAGATGGGTACAGATATGGTGTGGGTGATGCAGTATGTGATATTTGCCTGTTATCTGAAACATCTCACTGAGAAATGTCAATTCCGAGTTCTCATTATTGAGAATGAGGTTTATCCTCTGACTTGGGTAAGCATGGGAAATGTTCACGCCAACTTTGCGGTATTTGCCAACCCATGGCTTATGTGACCATTTGTTTGCTCATGCTTGTGCTCTCTATTCCCACTGTTGTTGTTCGCTGTAATGTTGCAGCAATTGCTGATTGCGTGTGCTTTTTCTTTGGGCATTAGTCCACATCTCAGCTGCCTGTTGGGACTGCGCACCTGCAGAGAAGTGTTCCATTGATGCATTGTATTGCAACACATGGCGATCTCAATGTGCTTCCGCAACACGCTACCAAGAAGTTTTGGGTGAGGCGCAGTTGAGCCCTGATTTCGTGGCAAAGGGTTCAATAATGCAATAACAAGCAATCACATCTGCTGGCACCGGAGTAAATAGCAAAGTGGTTCATCTCTGGATGTGGAACATTCTTGTACCTGGTTCTTTTACAGCGAGTTGCCGTCAGCATGAAGCATGGGCTTTCTCTATCTGGAGGCATCTGCTGCTTCAAAAATCTAGCCCACAGCATGATAACTTATTGACTCCATCTGGTACGTCGTGTTTACAGTAGCTACAAGTTCTGCTGACCACCTTGGAATGAGTGTGTTGTCATTGGTTTCCTGTGGGCCCTGCAGGAAGGTTGATTGCTGTCCTTGCTGGTATACAGTTTCCATTTACAATCTTGTCCTTGTTTTGACCAGTGAGCAGAGATAGTGGTATTTCTGCAGCTGCGAGGATGTTGCCTGCAAATAGTAGTCAATAGCTGTCACAAGGACATCGATAAACATCAAGGTCCCCGCATTTTTTCACCTTCAAGTTTCACCCACCTGTGTTCAGTGTTGTTGTTCGTGATACTACAACCATCGGCCTTGCAGCATTTTGCAATCAATTGTTATATCCAATTGTACATATCACCATCCCCCACTCTAATTGTCTATCATCTGAACAAGTGTTGTCCAGTGTAACTGTTGCATCTGGTACAGCTGTACCCCTTGAACAGCCAAACTATCCACAGTTCTTGTATAATGTACGAGCATGCTGCCAATACATCCTATGTCTTTTCACTAACTTTCTTCATTTCGCCAGCTTCCAGCTGTGCAGTCAGTGTTGTGTGTAGTGGCTGCTGCGCCTTATCTTGGCATTGCTCCCCCAGGTTCACTTCTCGTTGTTTCTACCTCTTGTGTGTGAGTTGTGTCTGCAGTCCGGATGTGCTCGTGTAACCTCTGCCATTGTTCTATGGGTGTGTTTCATGGTGGGGGTGTGTTTATTCACTCTCCAAATGTAAACCTTCTGTATGGTTTTACTCTGGATCTTCCTGTCACTCCAGGGGTTGTAGTTCACCCTGTCCCTGCTTCTCACTTGCGAGAGGTGTCTGCAGCCCAGCTGTATTTGAATGGCCTTTATGGTGTTTCTATAAGCACGTTCCATGTTGAATGCACGATCGTTTGTCCTCCAAATCTGAATGTTCCATCTGTAGAAGGTGCATTTCCCTCTTATTTTTATAAATTTCTGTATATGTTTATTGGTTTATTACATTGTACTGTTATTGATCCTCTGGCTCATCTATTCCTCCTATTGTTCCACCCCCAGTACTCCATGTTAGTCTGCCTGCACCATTGCAAACTGTTTCATCTGGCTGTGTTGATGTGCTCTATGTCTCAACAAAATCCAGATGTCCTTGCTTACCTTGCGTCCATGCAATGTGTCAATAATAACTACACTCAATTCACAAAAGGATGAAATAAATAAACTCAGGAGTCAAAGGTTCACTTCTGAAACAAACAGCAGTTGACAGATTTCTTTTCTGTCAATACAGTTGCCTCCAAGGAACCTGAACAAGCATGTGAAATGCAAAATAAGGTCTCTGGTAACAAACAATCCGTTAAGCAAGGTATGATTCCAGAAAAGATTCAACATGCTCTTTGGGAGCAGCCTGCTTGTGCGAATACAAAGCTCATTTCTGCAAAGCTGTCCATCTGTGTCGGCATGCCTATAATGATCTGTAACAACACTGCTACAGAAATGTGCATCATGAAGGGCCAAGAGGGTTTCATGTATGGATGGCAGTCACACAAACTTCCAAACAACAAGGATGTGTTAGACACCCTATTTGTGGAGCTTGCAAACCTGCCTACCCCAGTGAAGATGGATGGCTTACCTCAGAATGTTATACCCCTGATAAGGACCAGCATTGTCACAAACTGCAGGTTTCCGGATGACACATTGCTCACTGTATCAAGGAGTCAAGTTGAGGCCCTGCCAAACTTCACAATGACAGACTATGCCTCCAGGGAAAAACTTGGCCATTCAATGTTGTGGACCTTAGCCAGTGTTGATCTCACCAAGGATATTACACTGCCCTGTCCAGGAGTGCCACCACAGCTGGGACATTGATTTTGTCCAGCCTTCACCCAAGCAAGATCACCAGGGATGCATCTGGAGCACTGCATCAAGAATCTCAGGAGCTAGAGCTATTGGATAATATCACCACACTCAAATTTGAGGACAAGCTGCCAAGAGCTATCACAGTGGCAGACTGTAGGAATACCTTGATAGATTTGTTTTGGGAATGCAAGGGTAAGAACTACATGCTGTCCATGATGCATAAAGCCATCCGTTAGAGTAGGTCAGATCCCTTCCTGGAACGGAAAGACTATCTTGATTGGCAAGTAATTGGCTCAAAAGGAATTGATAGCAACACTGCCATTTTGCATACGAGCAGTTCCAAGGCACCATCTACACCCATGAAGAAACTGCCTCACAACTTAGGTGCATTCACATAAAAACACAAGTCTTCTTATATCATTCCTGCAAATAAGCGGCCAAAAGTGAAAAGAGTTAAATTTGTTCACCCTCCTGTTGATCCATCTGAGGCCATCCGCCTGAGTGTCCCACTCAGCACTACTTGGATGAATAACAGCTGTGCATACAATGCTGTGTTTGTAGTGCTCTTTAACATATGGCATGAGAATCTTGCATCAACCAGTGCATCATGGCAGGGCTTGCAGTCAGAATTGCTGGATTCCCTAATGACAAGCTTTGAAATGCATGAGAGCTTTCAAGTTGACTGTTCTACATCTCGATGCTTTTCTTTGGAACAAATCAGGGATTTCATGAGTCATCATTTAGCCAGAATTTCTACAGAATTCACCTTTGGAAGATCTGTAAGTGTGCACTGTATCACAGAGCGCTTGTTTAGAACGTGCCACCCAGTCACGATGTCAGAGCTTGTCTGCCCAAATGAACATGATGTTGTTAGAAACTGGTCCCCAATGGCTAACTGCGAAATTATTGTGTTTGGATGCCCTGGTATGTCTTTACAAGCTTGCATGGATGACTTCACGGTTTGCACATCTTCCAAATGTTCTACTTGCAATGCTTATTTCTTGAGGAAGACCTCTTTTGTTCAAACACTGCCTATGCTCATCTTTGACTTGGGAATCAGCATACCATCTCTATCTGCTGATCTCCGGATTACCTGTGGAGATGCTGCCCGTGTTCGTTACACCCTCAGAGGAGTTGTTTATCTCGAAAATGGGCATTTCATGTCATGTGTAATTACTACCGCCGATATGATCTCATTTCACAATGGAATGCTGACAGGTGCATCATTAGTGTATGAAACTCAAGATGTAGCATCCATCAGTACCAATGGCACAGTCATGGCATTCTACACTTTGTGATCTCGTAAGCCCATGAGCCTTCAAATACATTTGTTCCCCACGTTACTTAAGGCATGACACAGGTTACCCCCAGGTATATTTTGGTCAACCCTTGCCCATATCTGTGAACACCGTACCCGTACGGTAACAGGTGCGGCGTTTCCGCGGGTTTGGGTGGGTTTACTATGGGTCTGAGCGGTTTTCACTTGGTTTTCTACAGTTTTATTATAAATATATATAATTAAGCTACAAAACCCTCCACTCGCATTTGTAGCGAGGGAGGGGGTCGGTGTCGGCATCATCACCCAGAACATAAAACCCCCCCGTCTAGTTCGGGAAACAACACCAATGCTTCTAACAAAGGCAAAGGTAAAGCACAGCCTACTTGCAGTAAACGCGGAGGCAAGGACAAGAAGAAGGAAGAAAGGAAACAACATGGTCACCTCGCCTCTGTCGCTATTGCCACAGACGAGCTGTCCCTCCTCGAGAAAGCGACTTTCCCTACTGTCTCCTTTGACGGTAGTTACTTCCCAAAGTCACCTATGCCTTCTCTGATTCAACGAATCACCGATGTCCCTGTGACAAAGGATCCTCGCAAGCAACAGCCTGCACAGCACTTTATCAGCGCTTCTCCTTCCGATTCTTCGACATCGATATTCCCTGAATATCAACAAGCCCGCGATGCTCTCGAAGCATTAGATCTTGCACATACTTCGCATAATCTAAAGCCTCTTGAGAAAGTCTTTACAGAACGTGCACTAAAGAAATGAAAGACCAAGGACGATTCACCATCCAATAACGATGACGATCTAGTCTCGCTCGGATCGAACTCTGAAGCCAAGGCTTCTAATGATTCGATCAATAGCATGACCACGTGCCTTGATGCGCAGAGACCCTGTCTCACCGCCCAATGGCACAGCAGCACGGTGGAGTGAAATCAACGATTGTTACGTCAACGAACCCTTGTTTATCCCCTCTTGGGAAAACGAGATGATATCTTCATCTTCGGGTGAAGATTCACCACCACCTTTGATGATCCCTCCTCGCGGACTGGACATCACAATAGATCAAATCGAACGCATGGATCAAGTTGATGAAATGCTTGACAACATAAAAAATCGCGAGTATATGGAGGAATATGCCGGCGAACGGTCAGTCCATTCACCTAAATGTATTCATAAAGCTGAACCAGCTCCAGTGAACTATTCTAATCGAAAGTTCGGGAGATCGAATAAGGATGTTGATGACGCTCCAATAAAATATTCGGACTGGGTAGCTAGAGGACATATTGTACCTCAATTATGTCTATCATGTATCGGTGAATGCGAAATGAATGAACCATGTGGCACCGGAGCAGACTGGGTCTTAGATTCAGGCGCCTCACGTCATTATACCAGACATATGTCTGATTTCTCATCATATGAGAAAATACATGTAAACGAATTTGTCACAACTGCAACCGAAACGGTTCGCATACAAGGCAAAGGTGCCGTTTTCATAAGACATACCGTTGAAGAACGGAATGTGAGATATGATCGAACTACTCGATTATATCCTGTCTTCTTTGTCCCTGAAATGACAGTCCGACTGCTGTCGATGGGAACATTTCTACGGAAAGGACAGAACCATGTGGTTGGCTTTGCCAATAATATCCACATTATCAGTCAAGACGGGAAAACAGTATTATCTACTGAACCTCAAGCGGGTTCAGAAGAAACGATATACTGGGCTTTCACTCATATTGAGAATGCCGAAAGCATGGACACTACGGCTGTCGCCATGTCTATACATGTTGCTGACTACCAAATCTGGCATAAGCGGCTCAGTCACATGAACGACCAAGCAATGCTTAAACTGCCTCAGTGCACCAAAAACTTCCCAGGTAAAATACACAAGCGGAAAGATACACCCATCTGTTCTGGTTGTATGGAAGGGAAAATGACCTGCAAATCATTTCCCGACTCCGATTCGAGAGCCAAAGACAACTTTGAGCTGATCCATTCGGATCTTAAATCTCTACCCATGGCTTCGTACCACAAATACAAGTACTTCATCGTATTTGTAGATGATAAGTCATCAGCCCATTGGATTCAGTGCTTACGCCTGAAATCTGACGCTAAGAAAGCAATAAAGCAGTTCGAAGCACTAGTCAGAGTCCAATACAAGTCAACTGTTCATCGATGGTGCATTGATGCAGGGGGGGAATTCATAAATCTCGATTTGGATAATATGCTAAAGGATCTCGGTATCAGTATCGAGAAAAGCGTACCATACATGCACCAACAAAATGGACGCGCAGAGCGCTCCATCAGAACTATCATGGAAAAAGCACAAGCATTGCGCTTTACCGCATGCTTACCACAATCCTGGTGGGAATTTTGCATCGAACACGCAGTCCACTTGCACAATATGACTCCAATTGCCCACCTAAATTGGCAAACACCTGTTCAGGAACTCAAGGACGAGCTTCCTGACATATCGCAATTACGAGTATTTGGATGTGGAGCTTATGTATTCCTACCGGAAGAGAAAAGAGCTAATAAGCTCGCACCACTGTCAGAATTGATGACCTATATTGGTGTTGAAAGTGGTGTGAAAGGTTTCAGATTTATGCGACGATCTGGCGCATTATTCTTAGGAGCTACGGCTACCTTCGATGAAACCCTATTTCCACACTGCAAAACTGCACAAACCCCTCCAAATTTACAACTTGGAGGGTTACCACCCGTCTTACTGGAAGTATCACATGACCATTCTGACGGAAGTGGCAATGACAGCAATGACCATGATCAGCGTGATCGACCAATGCCACCAGCCATACGCGCTTCTGCGCCATCACCGGATCTACCCGATCCAGATGTCAGGGATAAACAAGCTGAACAATGCGCACCTGACGAGGATGCTGCAGGCGCTCCCGAAGAGGATGCTGCCACCGTTCCACCTGATTCACCAAAGGAACATCCACGCACTCTTAGTCAAGAGAACTTTGAACCGCGTAGGAGTGATCAGGCTCAGTGGAAAAATCTACCACTACGCCGATCAGAGTGAAAAAGGTTAATCCCAAACCGTCCTGGTAACATCTATGGAGAGGATCGCATACCCTGACATAGAAAGAGATATTCAAAGATCTCGGTATTGGAAAAGGAATGTTGGCATCGATGATAAAAAGATTCGCTATCATTATCATCCATATGACTGACACCATCTTCGGGGCAGTTCCGCCCCGAACCTTAAAATGGACTCACCTCCATCTTCAGAGTCATCTGAATCCAATGCTGGCAAAGATGAACTTGAATATATAGATGCCCAGGAATCACATCTCGCGAGAGATATGAAAGAAGGCGGACATTGCGCCATTAGCTTCCTGCTTAAGCAAGCAACCAGCCCAGCTAATATTGATGCCGATGCTTCCAATATGAAATTCAGCGATCTCAAGTTGTTATCACAACAACTCAGAACGGATTGGTTGAAAGCGTGCCACAAAGAACTCACGGATCTTCACCACCTGTTATGAT
>QMFE01000361.1:4923-17282 GCA_003314665.1 Tricholoma sp. MG77
ATTATCCAGAAGATCGTAGTGTTAGTTGGCATGCATAATGAAGTTATCAAGGGAGTGAATGACGCGTCCTGCTGAGACGACGCGTTGGAGGTGACTGATGAAGGTTTGAGTGGATTGATGGCTAATTGCTCTCCGACTCATTTGCCGTCAGAGCCGTGTGGCGGTACCCCCCACCCGTGGGAGTTGTACGTCCGTCATCGGAAGATCTGAGACCTCTTGGTAGATTCTCCCACATTTCTGCCAAGGTATTAGCATCAACGATGTGATTTATTTGTTGATCTTTGATGCTATTAGTAATCAGCACCTGGGCAACACTGTCTTTCCCCAGCCATTTACGTGCTAATACAGGATCCTGAGGCATTGGTTCAGTACCATGGACTATATCAGTGATCTCAAATAAATTAAAGAACTTGTGGATCCTGGTTTTCCATGATATCCAATTGCCAGCCTCTAATTTCGGATCAACTTTGCATGTTGAAAGTCTGCCCAAATTAATGTCGGTGAGTTTACGCTGGGCAGCTATAGTAAGGGAATCATTGGGAGTGTAAGGAGACTGGACTTTGGGTTCATGAACAGCAGGAAATATTGTTGGTTGCCATGACTGCAAAGCGGACTGAATATGTGTTGCCATCACATCAATATCAGCAACCGCATCCAATTTGATCTCCGTAGTCGACAGCATCAATCATATTAGTATCAGCTTGTTGAATAGACATCGGGTGTGACCTCAACGAGTGAACAAATATGTCTCAGATGAGTGATTGCAACAATGCGCCTAGAACAGGCAACCAGGACCCATAACCTGTTGCAAATGTGATATGCCTCGTAGATATGATCAATTATTGTATGTAGATAGCCGAAATAATATAAATAGCTTATTGATGGTGGACATGGCGTGAGCACGGGCATGCAGGAGAAGTTATTATTTTAAGTTTAACCTCAGAATATATATTACTACAAATGTCTTAGATTACAAGGCTCTCCACTTGCCACTGCATGGACCATTACCTCAACAGATTGTGATGCTCCTGGCCAATGACAACAGGGATGCCCTGAGACAGTGGAATGTGGCCCACCCTCCATGGCTGTGAGTGTCTGCTGGTGGGGTAAATGGGTGGTGTGGTGCTAATTGCCCACCATGAGGCCAATGATGAACAACTAGGAATGATGAGTATTGTCAACACCAACACCATGTGACGGTGATAATGGGTGATTATACACCTGCTTCTGGCACCACAAGCCACTGCTCATAGAGTGGAGCATGGATGTTTTTGGTTGACAACAATGACCATGGAGACAGGGAAGCCCAACCATGACAACAAATGACACACCACTGCCTCCAGCCTCACAAGCAGCTGCTCATGGGGTGTATCCCAGGTGGAATGACAATGGGGAGGCTACCACAATGACAGCAGGCACATGGAATGGCTGAGGAAGTGGTAATAATGGGGGATGATGACAGAATAGTGCTGAGTGGGATGAGGGAGCAACAGTGATGATGAGGGGAGCAGGAATCATTGGAGCAGGGGTGAACAGTAGCAACATGGTGTACCATGTACATAATTAAAGAGCCAGATATATGTTTTTTAATATCTCCACTTTTAATACTTAAATCACTGCTTAATGTCTAATTCAGTTCCTTAATTGCATGGGTAGGCAGCCCCCTAAGCACTGATCCTTGCCAGACTATGTAGGTAGGTTGCTAAGTAGCAAAATAAGGGGAAATAAGGTAGATTCAGCAAGAGACCCTTCTTATTCTAAGCAGATTCTCCTTAATCAATGTTTACTTGAATCTGCTTAATTTTTGTTGTAAGTCAAATCAGGAGTGATTAGGTCAAGATTAAGTTGATTAAGTTGACATTGGATTTTTCTGATGACTCATGGCCTAGTTGTAATTACAATACATTATGCATCACTCTGCCACCAGCTGGTGTAAGACCTTATCCAGGTTGGCTCAATTTCCAGATGCGGGCAGCATCCCCCGCTTTCCTGAGTAAATTTTACTAAATGGTGTGATCTGAACAATCTGAAATTCTGAATCACCATAACATTATATAGTACTATGAGTGAGTAGAATGATAATGAAGAAATGATTGCTCATGTAACTGAGAGTAAATAGAAAGTCCAGTTTCATAGTGTTCAGCTAGATCAGCACAGCATGAGGAGGATCATAACAACACAGTTTCACCGCCAGGACTAGGCCTGATTTAAGTCCAATACAGAACAAGGTAGGATGCGATGTGATGGACCGAATATTGCGGTACTGGGGAGGTAACCAACATCGTAAACTGGACTCTGTGTGAACAATCCATAGGGAATCAAGATGAATTGAAGGCATCCCTGTCGAGCGAAGTGAAGGGAAGATAGGGGAGGGGCGGGGGCGGAAGGTGGAGGGATAGACATCATGTGGCGGTGTATGCTGGTCTGCAAGGACTGTAGAGATCCCTGTTGCTATGTTCCAGATACGGACGGTCTTGTCATGTGATCTAGACACAATACGGCTGCCATCAGGGGAGAAGACGACAGAATACACCCAGCCCGAATGCCGCTCCAGCTCTGCCTCAGACTCACCCATTGCCACATTCCAGATACGCATGGTCCCGTCTTTCGATCCAGACACAACACGGCTGCCATCAGGGGAGAAGACGACAGAACACACCGTGCTCAAATGACCCTTCAGCTCTGCCTCAGACTCACCCGTCGCCACATTCCAGATACGCACGGTGTTGTCTTTCGATCCAGACACAACACGGCTGCCATCAGGGGAGAAGACGACAGAATACACCTCGCCTGAATGACCCTTCAGCTCTGCCTCAGACTCACCTGTCGCCACATTCCAGATACACATGGTGTTGTCTTCCGATGCAGACACAACATGGCTGCCATCAGGGGAGAAGACGAGAGAATACACCTCGCCCGAATGACCCTTCAGCTCTGCCTCAGACTCACCCGTCGCCACATTCCAGATACGCACTGTTTTGTCCTTCGACGCAGACACAACGCGGGTGCCATCAGGAGACAAGACGGCCACCAATACCCTGCCCGAGTGCCCCCACAAAACCTGCTCGCATGCCCCCCACACTTTCCGCAATCCAATCACAACTTCCCATACACACTTCCTTTTACCACTATACTTCGTCCGGATACGTGACTGTTCTGGAAGCCAAACCAATGCAGAGCTATAAGTTTCGAGAGGGTGGTGACTGACAAGATCAAAATTTTCCATTATGAACCGCCTCGCATCTACAATAGCAATCTGTAAATCGCGGTCACTCTTCATTTATTGCTCAGCCATTATCTGCATTAATATGAAAAATACCACATACCCGTGCCCAAGCCTCTAGCTTTTGTAATGAGCTGACTGCATCACCTAGTCGAGTGAGACGACTCAGGCATTCAAACCACTGCAGGAGTTTCTCATCCAAGAAACTGTACAATGCATCCCAGACTTCTCTTACCACTTCCCCTCCGGATTTTATGTTTGCCACGTGAGAAGCCCAGTGAACGCAAGTGTACGCGAGCGCTTCCGGAATTCGATCCTTAATCGTCGAAGAAGAGACACCCGTGTTGAACGACTCAGAGAGTCCGTCCAACTGGCATATACCCTCCACGAGATAAGATTGCAATAACCCAAGGCAATGGAGCGCCAACATGTGATCTGATTTCGAGGGTTCGAGGAAATGTTCTCCGGAGCGGTTCTCTGTTGTGATGAAATCGGCGAAGGAGGCATGGAACGTCGAGATGGGAAGACTTGTATTCTCAGGAATATAGACGACCGAATGAAGGGATGACAACGCTTCACTAACGTTTTCGGCCTTGATCTTCAGCAAATTGCTGAGACCATTGATTGAAAGAGGACTACGAACGCTGACGACAGCTCGAAGCACCTTCTGGATTTCACCTTTCTCCCTAGCATTGGCCCTTTCGAATGCAGCCGACAAGATACGGCCATATAAATCGTCTAATGCCGATGTTTCGCCATTGGATGAATTCGGCGAAATGTCAGTCACATCTGCAAGGCGATCCACAATGCTTCCTCCACCACCGACATATTTACATGCGGTCGCAGCATAGATGAACAATGTGCCCGAGAGACGGACAAGAGTATTTAAACGGTCCTCAGGAGGCCAACCATTGATTGGCGTCCCGGCCGCTCGTCCTTTGGCAATAATGGCCAACTCCTCTCTTGCATATATTTCGATATCTGCGCTCACAACGTCTTCCTCAATTTCGTGAAGAATGAATTTTGAGTATCTGGAAGCGCCTTCCTGACCAAAAACATTTTGAATCTGTCGTTCTGGACGGCTGGTGATGAAGAACTTTAGTAGTGGGAGTGGAGAATATTGGCGGATAATCGCCAACATGTCGCTAACGGCGCTTTGATTAGTGCATTCATCTAGAGCATCAAGGACGATTACGAGTGGTCTTGGTGTGGGAACGCCCTCGGAGGCCGCTTTGGTTGGTGTAACAATGAGATTCAAAAACTGGTCTCGCATAGACTTGTACCCCACATTGCGGTCCTTCTCAAGAGCGTTTAAGAGAGCATTGGACCCAGCAGTGGAGTGCCGACCTAGTTCATAGGCCAATGTAGGAAAAATGAGGTCGGCATCACTCGAGTCAGTGTCTAAATGAGAGCAAAAAAACGAGGCTCCCAGAATTTGGATATTATCAAGAATCTGGCTGAAGGTGAAAGCGATGGTCGTCTTCCCAGTTCCAGCCATTCCATTGAGCCAGTATATGCTCGTATCTCCAGCGTCAGCTGCCCATGCTACAAGATCGGCCAAAATTTTCTCCCGAGTCTTCGCTGTACAGAAACGACGGCCGGCACGCGATTTTGCATCATATGCTGCGCGTTTTGCTTGAGGAAGGTTATTCAACAACGTATTCTAGAGAAGAGTATAAGAAAGTTAAAAGCCCCACTACTAGTAGTAGATGATCAACTCACGGAAAGGATCTTTTGCGTAGCGGTCCTAATTTCACGTGTATTAGCCCCAATTTCACACGCATTAGTAGCAATTTCAAGCGTAATATCCATCTAAGTCTGTCAACAGCATAGTATAGGATAACGTAGATGCAGCTCACCAAGAAGGCATCAAAGAGGTAGGAGAGCGTGCGATAAGCAACAGTAATATCGCCAGCATCCACGCCGCCTGCTGCAATGCGTCTTGCAAGTGAGCGATTGCTTTTCATCTTAATAGCGGCAAGTTGGTAATTCATCGCCCTAAGAATCGATGTTAGTCTGCGCTACCAAGATAAAATCGATAAGACCCTACATCGAAAGACCTTCGAGACGTGTGGTGAAAGTGGGCGACGTCGAATATTTGGCATGATTATTGATAACTGAGACGACGGCTCTCAGTTTCTGCTCAAGATCGTTGTGATCCTGTTGGTTCTGAGCGGTTGTCTAGGGACGGTTAACGCCATAACAACACTGAGCTGAAAATCACGCACCTCCACGATATCAATGACACCTAATAAGCCTGCAACAGTTGATTTTAAAGGCGGGAATACATCTGTGGCCCTTTCGACCAGCCGTAGGGTCGTCTTTAAACCTTGAAATCCAGCACTAGCCAAGTCGGCCATTCGTCCAGGAGCTTCATCTCCAGCAGGGTCGATGACAATGGATGGGTAGATATTTGACAATGATGGCGAGTTGGGGGGTTGTGCATCGAGAATTCCACGGATGGAAGTAGGGATAGGACCGACGGGTGTGGACGAGGCTTGTGGATCTAGAGTGGGCCTGATTGGGCGATTGGGCGAGGTCGACCTGCTGCGACGGGGAACCAAGGAATGACGAAGTTGCTCGAACTTGTTCGTGAGGCGATCTTTCAGTCGTTCTTGACCAAGCATGTGCGGTGAATCTGGGCCCACCAGACTTGTAGTCTCGAGATACGGTAACTGCAGGATAAATACGCACCTGGATACAACGGGTCCAATATTCCAATTCTTCCTTCCACAAAGAAATGTTATGATAAGCTTAACTTCAGACTCGGAGCGATGCGTAGAATGCTGCGATGGCAAGGGTGATCGATAACGCCACTGGCACTCAAGGCTTTCCACATGTCGTTCGGCAACAGCCGGACATTTACGTCAATTCAAGCTTATAGGCAGTGCCGTACTATCACCGATATCATGTCGATAACTAGGCCAGTCTGTAACAAGACAGGCATGGATCTGGGATCTCGCAGTTTGCTCACAGTAGCACTTTTGAGCCGCTTTTGATTTCACTTTTGGTCCACTTTTATAGACATAGATCGTCGAAAAGTGGTTTGAAAAGTGACCCAAAAATGGCTACTTGAGGAGGTCGGCAAAAGTGAGCCGAAATGAAACCAAGCGAATTTCGATGATCGATCTTGATTCTTGAAGCAAGAAGTTTAACAAGGGCAAACTCTTTCTGTCATCCGAGACCCTAAACCCAGTGGCGACCTCGAGTTTGAGTCTCTTGCGATTGAAGGCTTTTTTCGGTGATTTGGCTCCTGCCCATCCCCAGTGGCTCTGGTGGTTGGCCATAACGACTATACTTACTACTTAGTTGGTACTCCACTTTGACGTCCAGTTTTCGTTTGTAGGTGCTTTCTGATCGTGCGAGTGTCGCTCAGGCCCGAGGATTTGGATAGCTAGAACTTATGAGTTTGGCTTCACTCAGATCTTCGCCCAGTTGTCAGTTTCCGGTTTTCAATCCAAACTCGCGGACAAACCGCCACTCACTCGCACTTGCAAACCTGCGACACGGACGGTTCAAGCTCTAGCCGACGAAATTCGGTCCAACTAGGCCTTGTGGTGGTAGTTCTAGATCCTAGCGTTTATCTTCTGGACGTTCCTCGGTTTTTCCATCCAAGAATTGTACGTAGTACTCCATGGTGCCACGGAGATGGTTGACCGATACCAGAACCACTCAACTCCAGTGAGATGAGTCTCTAGGGTTGTTCACAGTAGCCATTTTTCGGCCATTTTCGCTTCATTTTCACTTTTCATTTTTCTTCCATTTTTCAAAAATGAACTCGAGAATGAACCAAGGGGGTGTCGGAGTTTGAATTTACCATATCAGGATGGTTAGTTACAGTGTGTTGCATAATAAACCGGAGTGATCACCGCGAAAAATCTTGTTTGTAGCAACCAAATATACATCATGTGATCCGAACTTTGTGACCTATCACGCTCAGGACTTGGATGCTAGTATCAGACTCTCATCCCCAGGCAGCCTTTGACCTTGACTTAGGGAGTTGTAAACTAGTACATAGGTTGAGCTAACTGCCTGCTATGATGGTCCCATTCATACTCTATTTAAATACCAGTGATTGATTTGATCACATTGTGCACAGTGCACTGCAGACTTGCAATGACACATAATCATGTTGCAAGGTGACTTGGAGAGAGACAGCTATGTCTGATCAGCAGAGCAAATGGAACAAAACTTTTGCATGGCTTAACAAGTCCACATTAATTGCATTGCACCAAATTGTGTCACAATGAATGCATCACAGCAATGTTTGGCTATGCATGTGTTGGAAGAGATATTTCCTTTGAGGACAGTGGTTTTCTGTGCAACTTGTCCTCACTGCCAAAAGAATATATAAACATTGCTTGGGATCTATCTTTCAATATTCAGCTTGAGTTTGGTCACACAAACTGTTTTATTATTTAATTGAGAGCAGGGTGTGAGCAACTAAGTTAATTTCACAAAGGCTTCATATCAATGGCAGAAGGCAGGTTCTATGACAAGTTGGCTGACTTGTAGTTAAAACTTGGTCAAAATGGGTGCCCATCACTATTGACTTGATATTGACCAATGACAAATTGAGGATGGTCAATCAAGTACTGGGATTTAAATAGAGTATGAATAGGACTATCATAGCAGGCAGTTAACTCATCCCTTGTACTAGTTTACAACTCCTCAAGTCAAGGTGCAAGGCTGCCTGGGGATGAGAGTCTGATACTGGCATCCAAGTCCTGAGCGTGATACTAATAGGTCACAAAGTTCGGATCACATGATGTATATTTGGTTGCTACAAACAAGATTTTTCGCGGTGATCACTCCGGTTTATTATGCAATGCACTGTAGTCCCCACCCCAAGCCTCTTAAAATTTTTTTGGAAGTCACATGATAATTGTACCTGAGGGCCCTATGGTGCTTTCCTGATGCGAAAAAGCTTATGACAAGCCCCCTTTTGGAAGGCAGGTGCCAACCAGTGTTGGCACAAAGCACAAAGGGTTTGAAAAATTTAAGGCTTTGAGGGCTTCGGCCAAAGCCTTTGAGATCTTTTGAGAAATTGGTGCCCTTTGCAAAGGCTTTGCCCATATAATGTCACATATATGTCAATAATGTCACATCCGTGTTAACTGGGAACGCGCGTCAACTTCGGACCAAAATTGCCTTTTCTGTGTCTTGTAACGCAATAATCTCAGCAATGCGGTCGCTGGCAGTTCTATGGCGGTTATTTCCATAAAGGCAAAAGGCAAAACACGGCTCACTTTCACACTTATTGTACCGGATGCATTGAGTATCACACAGGCGTGTTGATGGCACAGGAGGCAGATGTGGAGATGGATATGTCAGCGAAATTAGCAAAGAAGAACCGTATTTTTGATCAGGGTCTGTTACTGCCACTGGATAACCTTTTGATGGACTGATTTTTAGCTTGCGTACTTGCAGGATCAACACGAGGCGAAAGGTCGGCTTTTGTCACACACATTCTTGGCCGCATTGGATGCTTTAGTGTTGTGTGCCCTCACGCATCATCTGATGCTGTACTGGAGGCAACAGCTCACTGCAAGGACACCGACAATCATGATACCACTTCATAAATACAAAATAAATAATAAATAAATACAAAATAAATAATAAATAAATACAAAATAAATAATAAATAAATACAAAATAATAATAAATATTGGCCAAAGCCCTTTCGATCCAAAGCCTTTGACCTTTGGAAGGCTTTGGGTTCTGACCAACCCATTTCAAAGGCCTTAATGCCAACACTGGTGCCAACTGAGTGGTCAGAAGCACACAGAATGACTGATCAGGTAAGAGACTACTCTATTAAGCATGCACATAAGGTACTGAAATGGAGAAGGAACCAACAGTGGATGAGGATAGATGCATTCTCTGTCTAGACTGTAAAACACGGGTCAGAACTGGGAATGGTGGGGTGCAGAATTTTCTGCAATGCCATTGTGGAACAGCCCAGTGTGCAGCAAATAAAAAGAAGCAGCAATACTGAGAGGGCTGAAAAGGCAAAGGAAAACACGATGAAGTGGTTTCGACTTTCAACCTCAAGCACCTGCTGTGCCACCCACTGTAGCTGTACCAACACTCATAAAGCCTGTACACACCCCCTCAACTTTGTCAAACACACTCCTCAGTGAATAGTACACACCTACCACCTCCGTGTCCTGCTTTGACTGGATGTCCTGTTGGTCTTGCACTTTTGCACAAATTCCGTCTTGTGAAGCATGTGAGGCGAATAGGAACAGTCAGAGGTGTGGTGGAAAGCAGTGGTGAGGATAATGCAACAAGGGCAGTGTTAAAATTTCCTTATATAGTAACTATTTCCCACACCTAGTTAGTTAGTTCCCCTACCCAGGCTGTTAAAAAATAATTCGACCTGATATGGTTAATTTTTTTCTGACACCCCCTTGGAATGAACATGAGAATGAGTCGAAAATGATCATTTTTGGAAAAATGGACCATACCCCCCCATTTTGCAAAACTTCTCATTTTCACTTCCATTTTGCCTTCATTTTCACATACCATTTTTGTCATTCTTTGAAACTCCGCTCTGACGCCTATTGCCAATCATCAACATCAATCTCTCCCTCACACCTCCACCGCCGTGACCTGTCCATGTCGACTCCACGACGCTGCCACTCCCTCCATCAACTCTCTTCCGTCGACACAACTCTGTCACCACCCGTCATCACCACTCCCACACCCATTACCAAGCCTGCACGAGCTGTGAGTGGCCAGCCCAAACAATGGTAACCCGTTGTTTGGGCTCTAGGGTATACATTTTTTTGTTCGTTTCTTCTTTTTATAAGCTAACTAATCGTAATCATTCATTTTTAGGGTCTATACTACTGGTAACGACAGGCGCCAACGCAGCACAACCCATGCCCACACCCACCTGCACTACCCCTCCTCCCCGTTCAAATGGGATGTGAGGGGTCTTGGTTAGGCTCAGAACATCAGGGAGGACACTGTGAGACCTGTAGAGGGGGGCATCCGCCAGGTAAGCACCAGCCAACCCCCCCTTTCAGTGCCATGTCACTGATGCATGACACCCATGGCTACCCATGGGAAACATCAACCCAGCACCCACTGATGACAACTCAACGACCACACTACCTGTCCCAGCCTCACGAACAACTGCTCATGGGGTGGATTGCGGGCAGAACAACAACGGGGCCATGACGAGAGACACAGCACTCACCCCACGCCTATGAGCAACTGCTTGTAGGGTGGATTGTGGGTGCAGCTTGGCTAGAATGCCAGCCACGCAGAGACAACGAGGATGAGGCCACAGCCCAGCACCCGCCTCCCACCACTGCGAGCCCTTGCTCGCAGGGTGGATCGGGTGCTAACAGCCATGTCACCACCGCCCATCTCCAACATGAAGAAGGGAAGCCCCAACAACACCCTAAAGGCGAGGACAATGATGAGGAAGTGGAACGACACCAAGAGGAGGCACGACCGCCTCCCAGGTTGCCAGGCGACACTGAATGACCCAGCACCCGTTCCACGTCTATGAGCAACTGCTCATAGGGTGGATCGTGGGTGCAGCCTATCTATGATGACAGGGGCAGAGGGGAGGGATGGGAGGAGACAATGATGCCAACGCCAATGGCACCAGCACCATCACCATCACTGCCAATGTGGGACAGGACGACAACAAGGATGAGGGAGAGGGGGAGACGACGATGCCCATGGCTCCAGACCCCTCTGCTACGAGCAACTGCTCATAGGGAGAAAGGCTGGTGCATATGGGGGAGGAATGAGAATGGGGGGGCAAGAGCCCAGCACCCGACACCCACTGCTACAAGCATTTGCTCGCCAGGGGGGATCAGGTGCTAATGGCCATGTCACCACCCCTATCTCCAATGATGAAGAGGGGGACCAACAACGAGGGTCGACGATGACACGATAGGGGGCTGACTCGTGGTGCGACACAATAGGGGGAGCCACCACGACAGGGCGCCCACCCGCCTTCTGTGTGCGGCCCTTTACTTCATTTTTTCTTTCATAGTTATTTTTGTCATAGTACAAGGGAATATATATATTTACTGCACTCAATAATGAGTTCGAAGGCTATGAGGAAATACTACAAATTTTACTTAGTGACCAGCTCATGAAAATAATTTCACCAAGTCATTTGAGGGGGAGTTTGAATATGCCGAGCACTTGCCAGCACTGCCGAGGACTGTGTAAAATGCATTTTTGCATCATTTTTGTTATTTTTGCTTTCCAGGGTGTTCACGGTAGCCATTTTTCATGTCATTTTTTGTTTCATTTTTCGGATCATTCTGATCATTCTTCTGCCAAACACGCGAAAATGAGCCAAAAATGAAGCCAAAAATGTTTACTGTGAACAACCCTTCTGGCTAGTATGTATTTCCCAACGTACTTGAAAACCTGTCATCTGATGATTAAACAGCTTGAACGCGCGAAGCTCGGGCTATCCCAGTGAAGTCAAGCTTTGTTAGGAAGCACAGCAGATGTTGTTTGTGCGCATCAGATGACAATTTTGGCAATGAACCTCCAAGAGCTTTATAATAGTTATTGATACTAACTACGCACTAGACTAGTACGGGCTACGACGAAGACCTGTTACTGTAATAATACATGCTGCATAATAGCTTTGCATGGGCAAATTCCCTGGCTCAACCTTTGATCCAGACACCCAAATTTCCGAAACCCCCACAGCAACGGGATACCATCAGCAAAACGAGTAGCCTTGGTTTGAATAGGGTTGTTCACAGTAAACATTTTTGGGCCATTTTTGGCTCCTTTTTGGCTTCATTTTTGGCTCATTTTCGCATGTTTGGCAGAAGAATGATCAGAATGATCCGAAAAATGAAATGAAAAATGACGTGAAAAATGGCTACCGTGAACACCCTGGAAAGCAAAACCACAAAAATGAAGCAAAAATGCATTCTACATGGCCTTCGGCAGTGCTGGCAAGTACTTGGCACATCCAAACTCTGTTGGGATACAACCCGTTACACCTCCATAGATGTCACATGACATACCATACATTAGTATAGGAGACTCTATGTACGATCATCAGAACTACAATCTACTACTTGTATCTGGCCGTTACCATCTCATCCCATCTCCAATTTCCAACAGGTTATGGGCCCTG
>QMFE01000367.1:1665-13938 GCA_003314665.1 Tricholoma sp. MG77
CGCCGCAAGCAGCTGCTCGTGGGGTGGAAACGGGCAACTGGCACAGCAAAGGTGGGGAGGGCA
Organism: Tricholoma sp. MG77; assembly: GCA_003314665.1. Classification (NCBI taxonomy): domain Eukaryota; kingdom Fungi; phylum Basidiomycota; class Agaricomycetes; order Agaricales; family Tricholomataceae; genus Tricholoma; species Tricholoma sp. MG77. The sequence goes on from QMFE01000367.1 coordinate 1,729, forward strand.
CCTCGACACAAAAAAACGGGACAGGACGACACAGACATCAATAATGAGGGGACAGACGACACCGATGACGATGATGATGGGGACCAGGGGACGAAGATGAGGAAGATGACAACGAGGGCAACAATCACAAGACGACAACAGGGGCAGGGATGGGGATGGGGACAGACAACGACACGACATGACCAAAACGGCAGCAGTGGACAACGAGGACGGAAGAACGGAAGGCGCAGGTGATGGATACAGCACCGTATGATGAGGAACACAAAAAAGGGCCCAAGAGACGTTGACGTCTCTTGGGCCATAGGTAAGTTTTTTTCCTTGTTCAATTCATTTTTTTGTTACTAACAAAACTATTGACGACGATGATGACGACTACCCCGGGCCAAAATAGCTTCAGACGATGCACCACCCGCCCCCAGCCTCACGAGCAACTGCTCGTGGGGTGGAACAACAACAACAACGGCCAACAGTGTCTATAGACGACGACACCAATGCCAACGGCACCAGCACCAGCACCAGCTCCACCAATGCGGGACAGGACAACAACAAGGACGAGGGAGAGGGGGAGATGATGATGCCCATGGCACCAGGCCCCTCCGCTACAAGCAACTGCTCGTAGGGAGGAAGGCTGGTGTGTACGGGTGATGACAGGGAGAGGGGATGAATGAGAGTGCGGGGGGCGAGCCCAGCACCCGACACCCACCGCTGTGAGCATTTGCTTGCAGGGGGGGATCAGGTGCTAATGGCCACGTCACCACCTGACCAACAACAATGAGGGTTGATGATGAGGACAGCACCCACCACCACCGCTGTGAGCACCTGCTCGCAGGGTGGATACGGGGTGCTGAGGAGGCGGCACGATGGAAGGCTGATGCAACGCAACAGGGGGAGCCAGGTAAGGAGGGGGCTACCACGACAGGGCGCCCGCCTTCCGCATGTGGCCGTTTACTTCATTTTTTCTTTCTTTTGTAGTTATTTTGTCATAGTACAAAGGAGTATATATCATAGGATAAAGGAATATATATATTTACTACACACTATAACAAGTTTGAGACTATGAGGAGATACTACCTTTTTAGTGCCAGCTCATGAAAATAATTTCACTAAGTCGTTTGAGGGGGAGTTTGAATATGCTGAGCACTTGCCAGCACTGCCGAGGACCATGTAAAATGCATTTTTGCATCATTTTTGTTATTTTTGCTTTCCGGGGTGTTCATGGTAGCCATTTTTCACATCATTTTTCGTTTCATTCTTTGGATCATTCTGATCATTCTTCTGCCAAACATGCGAAAATGAGCCAAAAATGAAGCCAAAAATGAGCTGAAAATGGCCCAAAAATGTTTACTGTGAACAACCCTATTGGAAGTGTAAATAGGAAGAAACAGATGAAGAAGGGGGGTCAGTAGATATTGCACTTGTAACTAGTAGTCCTCAATGTCTTCCTGATCAAGATCTTCATCATCTGCTTCAGCATCCTCAAACTTTGCGGACAGTAAGTCATCCTCTTCATTTTGCAGTGGGTTGCCCAAGATCATATCGTGAATCTTTTTATTGAATGTTGCCAAGGAAGAGGACACAAATTTAGTTCTTCCAATTGAATGTAAATCAGGGATGGCCTTGGTGCTAGACATCTGATTCTGCGCACAGCCTTGAACGACTTCTTGCAGCTGGAATTCCTGGATGCGGTCTGCAAGATGCCAGACAAGTGACTTGGTATCTGCCTTCTTGTGTGTTGAGCCTTGGTAGTTTGAATGCATGGATTTAGTGACCTGGCTTTTGATATGTTGCAAATGATTGACACCAGCCGATATATTGCCGAGTCTATCCCAATGTGCATAAAGTCCCTTTGCAGAAAATAAGGCCTAACTCAGAAGGTAATTAGCAATTCATTACATAGTACATTGAGTACCTTTAATTAGCATATTAGATGCTCAATGTTGAGGTCTGTATCCATTGCATGACCTGGTAAGCCAGACACATTAACTAACATTCCATCTCGCATGATATTTCTACAAATCTGTCAGCCATGATACTTGCAGACAGTAGACTGTGCTTCCTTACACAAACTCTGGTGTCCATACTTCTTTCAGACTGAAAAGAAAGTGCAGAATTTCAGTCGAATAGTTGTTGGATCTGGCTCCACGGAATATACATGGCAAATCTGGTAGTATGTCTTCAATTCAGCCAAAATCCCCCACTGATGTGGCATGGACTAGCTTGTAAACATAGGTCAAATCACATGTGAGTCATACAATATTTTCGTGGATAATGTCTTTACTGTCTTTATGAGCAGTATTGGTGGAAGGTGAGGGGCCAGACAAGCATGTAGAACCATCCAGTCACTGGAGTCAGCTGTAGATGCCTTTTTTGTTTCTTTAACTGTTGGTGGCAAATCTTCAGTGGGTGTAGCATATTTGCTTATAAGAGATTGAGCGAGCTTGAGGATTGCGTTGGGCTCGGGTTTGCTTTCTGCAAATTTGTCAAGGTTTGGGAAGCCACATTCTTGCCGCCAAGCATTCAGGACCAAGCCTTCAAGAATTTGCATGAGTGCTGCCAGAAGAGCATGGAAATCTGGATGCTCACCGCCCAACCGTACTTTTTTGAGGATGGTGAACAAGTGTGTCAGTGTTCCATGTTGACCAATTGTGCCATGGTGAATATGTAGTAGTGCCCAGATGAGGTTCATGGTCAAATGAAAGACCCCAAAGCCAAGTTGAAATATTTCACATCGAGTCCAGGAAGAGACATCCTTCTTCCTCATGATTTGCATGCCCTGAATCTGTGCATTAGTTAGTTGATCATTATATGAGGGTATGGCCAGCTCATTCAGCTCACTGGCATCTTTCTTGAGTTGTACATGGTAAACATTGTCTTGTACGAGAATATTGCCTTTTATCAAAGATTCCTCAATAGTTGATACATGAAGGGGATAAAACTTAGTCTTGTGGTCAGGCAGGAGGGGATGTCATGACTTGGTCTGGAACATGGGGTTGTCGCCATAGTGAGCCAAGGCAGGGACAAATTTTATGAGAATCTTTATGTAATGGACTGTAGTCTGGGATTGATAAGATGCGAGCACATGACGAGACAGCCGAAGATCTGAGATGGCAAGAGGGGATGAGTACTGTAGATTCAAAATCATGGGTGCGAGCTTCATGTCTTCTGCATGCCCACCCACTGACTTGTACAGGACTGCAAATGTTCCAGATTGGACCTTGTATGGCATGTTTGGTGTCTGTTCTGTGAAACTTGAGTGCGTAAGATTGATGTTGTCATGTGTGTATGTGTGTGGTCCAGCAGCAACTGTTTTGGCATCTTCAATTGACCTGTCTGCAAGGGCTTCAATGATTTTCGTGATCGTTGGGAAGGACATCGAAAGACATGACTGATTCAAAACACTGATGAGCTGCTGAGATGCCCCTGAGGTCCATGCCATCAAGCCAAGCCCAATTTGAACTTTGTATGAGTGAAAAGATCGCAAGTAGTGAACCTGCACAGAGATGACGTTTCTGCCCTGGTTAATAATATAAGGTCCGTCGCAACAGAATTTCAAATTTCTCACCATTAGACAATTCCTTGATTTTAGTTTCTTGTGCTTTTCCTTGGCTTCCTTGGTCTCGGTGGCAGCCTTGAGGATGCAACACCAGACAGGCATGAGTTCAGTTCCGATTGGTTCCATAAACGAATTGATATCCCACTTGGAGATAAACTCCAGCATGACATCGTTTGCAGACATGCGGAGCGCAGGCTTTCTGCTCTCAAATTCCTCATAGACTGTGTTGCAGACTAGGTCCATGGCATGTGTCCACATCCAGTTCTTCATTGTGGTACATCCCTTGTCAGCCATCCATATCATGTCTAGGAGTTTGTTGAAGCGTGGCACATTATGGTCAGAATAGAATGATGTCTGGAAACTAATGCATTCTGAGTCTTCAAGCACATGAGTAAGAAATTTGGTTGGTGATATTCAAGCATTGCGGAGGGTCGCGAGAATGCTCTGCATGGCCTTGGCCTTGATGTTCTCCACTGGAGGGGCTGAGTTTGCTGACTGAGAATTTGATAAGATCTTGGGCTGCTCAGCATTTTCCTTATTATGTTTGAGTGTTGCATTAAGGTTGTAATACAAAGCATGGATGTCCATATCAAAGCGAAGTGGAGAGAGCAGGGCAGGATGAGTAGCTGCAGAGATATTCAGCATAAGGTCATGATTTGCGAAGGCACAAGAGCCCATGGATGAATTAGAAAAGGCAAAGGGGTCTTCAGAAGGTTCGCCAATGGGAAGGTGTTCATGCGAGAGGTTTTGGCTGTAGATTTTAAAGCAGACATAATGCTACATGGAAAGCGGTTCCCACCTTGATGTCGGTGTCACTGGGACCGGATTGGAGCCAATGGCCACGAAATCTCCTGAGGATTTTCCACTGAGATTCCACAGATCTCCTACAAAAAAAATTGATGGTGTTTTTGGGGTGGGTAGCGATTTCTCGGCCAGAGATGTTCGCATAATGTCCATCTCAAAGTGGACAGTGGATTTGCTGCGTTTGCGAGTACAAGAGCTAGAGGGTGTTTGAAAACAAGTCATTTGTTGTTTCCATGCTCTTTCTACTATGCTAGCGTTCCCTCATGGCTTGCATGGTTGTTGAAAGTTGTTATGTGTATTGGAAAAGCCTGGACCTGTATTGTCAAAAGGAATAGACGGGGTGGGCTCTAGAGATGGTTGAAGCTTAAAGAATCCTTGCTGGCTGGTCTGAGAGGCTTTTGGCATGTTTATACTGGTATAGAAGAAGGAGGAGATCAATATATTAGCTCGACATGTCGACACGTGTCAAAAACCTCAAATTTTCCTTTTTGGTTGTTTATGCAAATAGGAAAGTCCGATCAATTTGGTGCTTATTAACTGTCACGATTGTAGTGTCCTACTAATTTAAGCTCAGCTTTCCCAGTCCCTATACATCATGTTTACCCATGTACTAGGGATTGGTCACCGGTCTACTTGAGACCCTCATCAAATGTCATGGCCAATCTACGATCCTTGATGATCTGCAACATATTCTGGAGATGCTGTGCCTGGATTCGCAATGCGTATTCTTCGTTTGAAAGCTCATCATCATCATTGAAAATAGATGCTTCTGCTGCTAACCCATGAAGCTCTCCTATATCCTCGAGTCCCAGTTGTGCCATCAAGAGGGACATGGTTAGTTCAACATCGAAACCTGCTGTGGACGAAGCCATGAGACTAAAGGAGCAGGTATAGGGTGGTCTGGTGATTGACGTCCGTGCCCACGTAATGGGGGAGCGGGGAAGGAGGGAGAACTTGAATTAGTGATTTGACAGCCCCCTAACTGCAGTGCCCTGAAAATTTGAATGATATGATGTTAAAGATCACACATGCCTTTCAGGTGTTTAGGGTTTAGCTTGGTAACCAAAAGCATATTCTGGGTGTGAGAGCGTTTATCAAACATGAATATGCTGCATGTGTTGATAAATCTGTGCCAATATACGTGACCGAGAAATCGATTGGAAAGTTTGGCAAAATCGTGAGGACCAAACAACATCTGACTCCTTTCTTTGCCTTTTCCCAATTATGCATTTGGGGGGTCGTATTGACTTTATTGACATGTTTTTAATACCCTACTCACATGAGCTCAGCAACTTACTCAATTTGGTTGCACCACTTTGACTGAAACTCGCTCAGGAATGAGCAAAAAACAAAGTTTGACCAGTTTGCTGAAGTGCTCTGACATTGGCAATGATGTCAGGTTTCTGAGAATGGCAAGGAAAATTCTCCAATAATTCGAACCTGCTGATGTTGATACAACACCTTGGCTACGTCCAATCCAATTTTGACATGGGAACATGATGTCAACATTCTGGTCAACGGTGGTCATTTTATATTTGGGTGGATTCCCTTTTGCCCATCAATGTTCAACCGTTATGACTGCTGCTTAGCGCTGATAGGTCCACTTCACAGTACAAGCTCTGGAATCGATTTAGCGGATTCAAAGTTAGTCAACGCACAGCCACAAACATTCGCGATCATTCCCCGATCATTTTGCATCTATTTTCGGCATCTTTCGACCCTTTTTGGCTATTCTGCGAGCTTCTGATCAAATTTCGAACATTTTCGAAGATTTCGCATTTTTTGGTCCTATTTCGCACACTTCAGCATGGACCCTGATACTTCGCATGCCTCCCATCACTTCCACCTTATGTAATCGACTTTGACAAACCACATTTCGCCTATATTGATGAAGCTCACATCACCTTGAGGCACATTGCACAATACTTTGCGATATTTTGCGATTTTCGTGATTTTAGCGAATATTAGAACAAAAGGACAGTCTATATTTCGATTTATTGTCTCCCACACTCCCTAGACTCATGGTTATTGTTCCAATTTGGTTATCACTTTATCCCTGAAGTCCACATGTTTTCCATCTCCTCATGTTTCCCTCATGTTTCCTTTCCCCTTTTAGCTACATTTCCTTGTAACATAAAAACCTTGTATTATCTATGATAAATAACAAGGGAAGCGTCCCCCAAATCTAGTATTAGTAGTTGAGAGCTAAAAACTCTCTTCTCATCGTTTGAGTCACAAGTTTCAGTCCGAAAACTCTTTGGACTTCGTTGAAACTTGTTCGTTCGTGTTTAGCCTTCCGAAAATATTGTCATCTTCTCATATTCATCATCGTTCACCTCTTGCATCATTTATCTATTTTTACATCACTCGCCAATATCGTCAAGACCTATTTCGTGATCTCGAAAAATATCGCAACATCTTGAAAATCATCGCAACTCCTCGAAATTACTTCGCACATCCCGAAATAGCTTCACATCAATTCCCCCTTCATATCTGGAGATCAGTGAAAGTTTAGAACAACTCGCAACCTTCCTCTGACTTGTGTTATACCAAATAGGACCCTTTTAGGTGTTTTGTTTGGGTTTCCAGGTTGAGTATCATCAGTGCGTATAGTTTGGCATCTTATCAGCTCACTGCTTCACCACATTGCCATTGCCATTACGATTTTGTGATTCAACATGAAGGCTTTACCTATCACCAGTAGGTGGTCCTGCATTCAGAATATTCTAGTCTAGAATATACCTTATGATTTCTTTTATAGTTGTTGGTGCCATGGGACTGCCACTAAAAACCTCATCACAGGGTGGCAAACCCCCAGATTCATTTGTCATGCTCTCGGTGCCCAACTTACCACCGCAGCAGATGAAGGTAGTCAGGAACTCTGCCTCTCCTTCATGGAATGAAAGGCTTATGCTGTGAGCGCCTCTAAACATAATATGGCCTAACAACTAACCTAGGCACATCTGCCACTAGTACCCAACTGGATTTGACTTTGGAGCTCACATTTGAAGTGCTTCGCAGTGGAAGTAGACTTTTGTCCAGGTTCAGCATTGGCAACAAAACTTTGGGCCATGTTGTTATCACATCGGCTGAGCTTTCCAAGAGGCAACGAGGCAAAGAGAGTCAGTCTAGTTTCACTCTTTGAACAAGCAGTTCTCCAATCTCCAGAATTCATCAGCAAATCCTGGGCCAACTTCACAAGTCTATCATGCTCTATAGTAGTACTATGTAGATCCTATAGCCATCCATAGAGGCCATAGTGGCCATAGCAACCTCTATGTTCTCTGTAGTGCTACATAGTCAGCTTGTAGTCTGCTGTAGTATACTGTAGTCTATAGCAGCATCATATACTCTGGTGGGGTATATAGTCCTATAGTAGTAAGTGGCAGACTATGGTAGCCTGGGGAAGTCAGCAGTAGCCTCACACTGCTACTAGTAGTAGAGGTATATATTCTCTCAAAGACACTTCTAGAAATAGATACTATACTATATTCACCAGCTATATAATTACAGGGAATGACAACTACATGGTACTCAATTACACAAATAATGGTCTATGTACATGCACTCCCATCAACAGCCTGAGCAATATCATGGTTGTCATCCCCTTCCTTGGGAGCCCCTGTTCTCCCTGTTGTCAGCGCTGTCCTCACCTGTGTTGCCATTGGTGCCATCGTTGTTGGTGTTGCTGTGGTCCTCCTTGTCCTTCTGGTCCCGTTTGTCCATCATTGGTGCTTCCTGTCCTGCTCCTGTCATTTTGTTATCATTTCATAGTTGCGGTGGTGCAACCTTGGGTGGTTGGGTCCTTGATGGTGGGTCTCATTATGCTGTCCTGCTGTTGGGGCAGCAGCATTGCCTGTTTCGAGCAGTGGTGGTTAGTGGTCAGGTGGTGGTGTTGGGGCATTTTGTGCTTACCTGGCATGCACCTGGTACCTGGGCTTTCTGGTACTTCCCTTGGGTCTCTTAACCCCAAATGACCCCCTTGCATCCCATTTGGATGGGGAGGAGGTGTTGGGTGTGCATCATGTGTCATTGTAGAAAGTAGTAGAAAAACTAAAAATAAGTGAAAAAATGGTTAGTACCTGAAAAAGAAGAATGAAAATACTTAATTTACAGTGTGTTGAGGGACCTCAAGTTCCTCAATACACGTTGATGGTTGTCAATGTCCTAAAATGCTCATGATGTGGCAATTTTGTGGCCACACGTCTTGTCGATTGGCCGTGATGGAACAGTGTGGGGATGGCATTGACAGGCTACAGCCATTGATGGAGGTGGGAGGTAGCTGGGGAGAGGCAGTTATGGGTGTATTGTTGGGTGCCATTAGGGTTGGGGTTGGTTTTCGCTGGGGGTGGGCGTTAGTACTTTGGGGTGAACTCTTAAACCAAAAAAAGACATACCACAACTTGGAAGGCATTGCCTCCCGAGCTGCTCCTGTTGTCCCCTTCGTTGTCATTCTGGGGCATGACATGGAAGTGGGGGAAGGGGATTGCACCCCATGGCATCGTTGCAGGCCTGCTCCTGTTGTCAAGTCACTAAATGAAGATAAGATTAGTAAAACAAAAACAAAATAAACACATACAAAGGGCTCTGCTCTGAGCCCCATTCCTTCTCGCTCTCCCGTTCCTGGTCAGCGTGTTGGCGTGGCGTCCTTTTCATCAGTGTTCGCATGGTTGGTGTCCTGGGCATTGTTTCTGTTCCTGTAGCCACTCCTGCAATCCTCGTGGTCATTGTGGCCACCATAGTTGTGGTTTTGTGGTTGTCATGCCATTGGGGTTGGGTTGAGTTTCAGATGTCATTCTGTTTCATAGAACAATAGAGTTAGTGTGAAAATAACAAGATAGGGAGAAAAAAACTTGCCGTGCGCTTGGGTCCCTCATGGGTGTCATGTTGATGTTGTTGGCAACCTTGGCATCATTCAGGTGTCACTGGTGATTGATGTTTGGTGGCATTGTCATTGTCATTGCTGTTGCTCTCATGATGCTGATGTGGTAATGGTAGTGGTAGAGGTAGAGGTTAGCAAAACAAATGAAGTTGAACATTGATCCATCATGTGCCACATGAGGGGAGGCCAAAACAACTTTTTAACAGATTATCAAACGAGCACATGACATCCCCCAAAAACGGAAGGTGGTTGAACTTGAACTCATCGATGCTGAACCAAACAATGTTGGTTAAACCCATCCACCACCCCTCAAGCTTTCAAGCACAACAGGCCCATAGTGGCGCCCTCAGTTGAGGGTGCCATCAATAGTACGTTTGATTTTTGTGTCTCTCCATTAACTAACTCATTCATAGCCGCTTAGAACCCCCCAGTCCCCCCACTCAAAACACTCAACGGACCACAACCACAACCACTGCCACCACGCAACAAGGAATCAGGGTCAGGGGCTAATGCCTCCCAAGCTCGTAAGTATGTTTCATTTTCTCATGTCTTCTTTTTTTCCCCACCAGTGGGCACATACAATGACAGAGCCAGCGCTGGAGAACCCCACCCCTATGGGCAACAAGACTAGGTGGAAAGGAACAAAGCAGGTGGGGGTCCAGGGTTCGTGGGGTTAACAACCCAACCACAAGGTATTTTTTTTCTTCTGTTTTTCTTCTGTTTACAGACCTACAAGCCACAGGGAACCCTGCCAACAACGATGATGGGGGGCCATTTCTACCCCTGCCCCTTGCTTGCTTGAAACGTGCAACAGAGGGGGCCATTTGCTCCTCACCAGCCCCTTCCTCGCTAACCTCTGCCCCACCCCTTGTTCAAGAGGCCTCATCTCCCCGCTTCGTAACAAGATAGTTTATTTCTTGTACTAGTTCATTAATAATAGTATATGAATTTTAAATTCCTTACAAAAATAATATTGAGCAATGGTAACTTCATATCGCAGGCTTTTTATGGCTTGCCACCAGTCTACAGTACTATGACATCTATGGCCCTGCAGTGGCTACAGTGTCTATGGTGTGCTATGGTATCTATGGCTTACTACTGGTCTACAGTACTATGACATCTACAGCCCTACAGTGGCTATGGTGTCTATGGTGTGCTATGGTATCTGTGGCTTACTATGGCTTACTACCGCTCTATGGCATTTTCCAGGGTTTGCTGATGTTGCAGATGTCATGTTAAACCTCCCCACTGGGTCTCTTATTGTCCATGTGCACCAAAGCACAGTTAGCTCAGTGGCTGCAAATGCTCTTGCCAACTTGTCACATGCTGACAAACAGCTAACCCATCTGGAAGTGCTTGATACTGCTATCCCTGATATTTCTGCACTTCAACCACTTGGTGTGGCTCTGGACCAATACTTCTCTAAGGCAGCAGCGTCATTAGCAAAACCAATGAATGTTGCGGATGAATTAGCAGCAGTAAGTTCAGTCAAGTTTTGGCCTTCTAAAGATAATGACTTCAGACTAGATACACCCATATATCAACATGGCCTGGCAGGTGGTTTCTTTGCTATACAAGGTGGGGACTTTGATGGTTAGCAGGCTCTTTCTAACCTACTGTTTTGTTTTACTAGGTTGTTCAAGCACAGGTCGAGCGTGATGGCAAGATTGCCAGGCTGATAATCACCATGACCAGTCTTTATGCTTTTGTGGAATGCTTCGACTCTCTGAAGAAAAGGCTGAAACTCCATATTCTTGAAAACATTGTTGAGTCAATTCTGATGCAAACTATTGAATGTAGTATGTTTATTCAGGAGTATTTGGGAACGGTTTCTCTGGTATGTTTTGATGAGAGTGCTTGGATGTGGACTTAACTGGATTCTAGATAGGATGAGCCTTACGTCACACCTTGTCAAGCACAGATACCACAATCACAGATTTTCAAAAGTGTTTTGCAGACCTCAAGAAACATTTTGACAGAGCTGTGGCTGTTGAAACTGCTCTAGTGTCTTTTAGAACAAGCCAAGGTGTTGAAAATCTAGGTCAGTATAGTAAGTTACTTTCTTGCATTTGTGCTAATGACACTTGTTTGATAGTTCTAGAGAAGACACTAAGACCAGTCACGATGGATTGGTCAGATCACCCATTGTGCTTGCCCAAGACATGCCAAGATATCATCAGCTTCATCACCAATTGGGTGACCACACCTTCGGATGACAAATCAAATATATTGTGGCTGCACAGTGTTGCAGGCTGAGGGAAGAGCACACTGTCAACAACTATTGCAAACAACTTTAATGTGCTGAGGTGACTAGGCGCATTTCTATTTTTTGATAGTAAAGGTGATCCTCCTATTGTTGATCTTTGTATCATGGTCCATACATTAGGCTTTCAACTTGCCTTATTTGATGACCAAATCGGCCATGCTATACTGGAAGCCACTGAAAAAAACTCCCAAGTTCCAAATATGTCACTTCGTAAACAATTTCAGAGCCTGCTACAGATGCCACTTGAGTCTGCAGTAGGACTTTCTGAGGATGGTCCACTTATGATCATGATCGATGCACTTGATGAATGTGATCACAGAAATGGCTGTGGAGAACTGATCACTCTCCTTGCTGATGAGGCCATGTATCTCCCTTCAAATGTTTGTATTGTGATAATGAGCAGAGTCGATCCAGACACACAACTCTCAGTGACTTTAGACCAATATATATGGACCAACTAATGGTGGCTTTAAGCTGTTTTCAATGGTCCAGCTAATGTGGGCCCATAGATCATAGTAGTCCATAGTAAATGAGTGGGCTCATCTGGTAGGCATAAGATCATGTAAATAGGATGGGCTCATGGGTGATATGGGCCATGTCAACACTACAGTGGAATGTATGATGGATGGGCCCATGGGCCATGTCAATACTGCAGTGGACTGTATGATGGATGGGCCCATGGGCCATGTCAATACTGCAGTGGAC
>QMFE01000375.1:0-13268 GCA_003314665.1 Tricholoma sp. MG77
TACGTAAAAATAAGGAAAAAATAAGGAGAATATATATATGTGTCATAACAGTCGTCAACGTCTCCTGGGCTGTTTTTTTGGTGGTCCTCGTCGTTCCCCCTCTCCCCGCCGTTGTTGCGTCCTTTCGTTGTTGTCGTTGTTGTCACCGACGCTGCCCCTTCCTCGTTGTCGTCTCCACTCCCCCCTCCTCATCGCCACCCCCCCATTGTCCCATCCGTCCCGTCGGCATCGTCATTGTCGTCTGGGTCGCTTCATCGTCGTGCCGTCGCTGTTCGTTCCTGTCCCATTGCTCCCCGTTCCCACCCCACGAGCAGTGGCTCGCGGCGGTGGTTCAGGGAGCTGGTGTGGTGGCTGTGGCGGCCGTCGTCGTGGTGTCGTTATACCACAGATCAAACCTACATAAATAAAAAATGTAATTAGTTCAAATAAATCAGCAAAAAAACAATGAAAAAAAAACTTACCTATGGCCCAAATGACGTTGTAGTCGTTTGGGCGGCCTGGGCCCGTTTTCTTGTTGTGCTAGGGGCAGGAGGAAGGGAGGAGGCGGCGTCGTCGGCGTCGTCGTTGTCGATGGTGGTGGTAGTTGTGGTGGTGGTGATGTGATGAGCTGGCATTGTTGGCGTGGCTGTGTGCTTTGTCATACACAGCCACGCCAACAGTACCTAGAGCTGTTAGTGCCATCTACTGGCAAGCCATCTTGGCATAATGGTAAACTTACCTTATTTAGTCATCACCTGGTCGAGAGTTCAATTCTTGCCCATGGTACTTTATTTTATTAATTAATAGTAAGGGAGTCCTGGTGGAGTCCCACCAGATTCCTGGTACTAGGAATCCCAGGGATTCCCAGTAATTCCTCCAGGAATTGTCCATTTACTGGGATTCCTCCAGGAATTTACTGGGACTGGGACAAACCAGGAAGAGGCCATTTCAGTGGCCTTGGCTGGATCACCAGTCCTCCAGGAATCCCAGTAGTCCCACTAGAAATGGTGGGATTCCCAAGGAATCCTCCAGGAATATGTGGGGGAGTGTAAAGAGCTCAATTTTGGAGAAGATTATCATGCAGTAAGACTGCAGTAGAGCCTCAATAATGCTTTCTGTTTTGACATGGTTGGATGTAGGTGGTATATCTCCTGAAGTCCTGGTTCAAGTTGAACATCAGTTTGAGTGTATACAAAATAAAAGCATCTGTCAGGAGAATCACCCAGGACAAAATGGTTGACAAACTAGTACTTGGGGGATTCAAGAAGGTGAAGATGAAAACAACAATATGCCTGTTGGAAAGGCACATGACTGATGTTGGTGAATCACTGACATGACAGACTTGGTTTAGGACAGTCATTGTCGGTGATTCAGGATTTCTTGGGTGTTTGGGTGTTATAGGCCCATTTTATCACTTCTTCCATCTATTCCAATACCAGGAAGTCATCTACACCTTCTGATCTACCATCAACATTCAACATCCTATCTATGCTACATTTCTTTTCCAATCCCTCACTACTCTGTTGTTTCCCTGGGCCATCAGAAGGAGACTAGAGGTGACACCTCCTACATGTCAGAAGCTTGAAATGCATACAGAAGTGGTGCTACAAGTAAGTTTCAGTTATGAATTCATGAGCTGTAGCTGATTATCCCCCAAAATAGCTTCCTCCTTCCTCTTGCTGCCCAGGTACCAGTTGACATCAGTGTTTTCAAAATCAACAATGTGCACCTCATCAGTGTTCTGACGTGTTACTGGACCCTACTTGTTCAACCTTGTCCAACCTTGCACAACTTGAGTCTCAACATCATGATGAATCCTCCCTTGTATCCTGTAGCAGGTATGCCAACTATTTATATTATGAGTTATACAGATGTGCATATTGACGAATTATAGAACACAATTAAATTAGGGTCAGATAGGATTTAAGATGGTGTTGAATACATTTTCAGAGCTTCAACTCAGACTTCTCTGCTAACAAGCTGTCCTGTGACTGCTTCCTCTGCAGTTCCATCACGCTTCAAATAGCTTTGGAATGTTTTACCACATTGAACAACCCTTGAACATGGGTAGCTTTCCAACCTTCTGGCAGTCAGTCGTGCCAAATCCATTCCCTCATCCATCCTATGGGCACACCAACATTACTCCTGGCTTTCGTTTCCCAGATGCCAAGGATAATTGCCTTTTCTCTGCATGCAATCTCAGTGTGCACCCCATCCAATCAGGGCAAACACTTTTCCCACTGAATCCAAGCTTGAGCAACATCAGAAGCATCCATCAACACCCTTCTATCCCCGGCTTCTGGCCCTTCACCTTCCTTGTCACCCATCTTTGCATCATCTATCAGTTGCTGAACCAGCCCCAGCTGTATCTTGATCAGGGCATACTTCTTGTTTGACAGTGTGTCCTTGTGCACAAGGCTAGCATTATGCCCTACCACCCCATGCTTTCCAATCTCATAGAGAGAGATGGTCCAGAATCGCTTCAGGAGGAAAAAGCCCCCAATTGACAAGAAGAATGCAAGAGGGAGGGATAGGTTGTATCTGGCCATAAGACCAAAGGTAAGATCGAGTATGCTGAGGTTCTTTCCATTGTGCGCAGCGCAATTCAAAGGTGTTAATCATTTTCTCTCACAGAAGAATGTAGTAAGGCATGTACATATACCCATGATTGGCTAATGTATTAAGCACAGGGCATGGGGAGCAACTATCGCCTGGCTGAGATGGACACCACATGTGACTTTTCCCAGTGATGGGGCAGGTCTTGCCTTTGTGTGTGTGACCGGTGTGGGATGCAGGTAAAGACATAATTGCAGTGAGGAGATATGATCAACATGACTCCACCAGCCTGCTGTTAAATATCTAAACTTTGGACAGGAACAGCTCATGATTGGGATTGTGAAAGCCCAGTGCTGGTGCTTGAGAAACACACCCTTTCCCAGATCATGACTCTATCCAGTAATCTGCATGTTGAAGACTTCAGTGGTACACATACACCAAATTTTAAGAGTTAGGATAGATACAACATAATATCATGAGCAAGAGAACTTCTGAAGCTTGTAGATGAGTTTGTGAGCTTTCCTCTATTATTCTCTGAAGTGGTATGGTGCAAATCACCAAACAGCCACATGTTTATGCCAAATGAAATGGTGGCTTCAACATTTGCCAGATCTCTTATCCCTTTAGTAGAAACACCCTTTGGGTATACAAACAATCCCTCTAAAGCAATATCCTTTATTCTCAAAATTGATGGACATAATATTTTTGCATATGTTCATATTGATGCAGAGGTACACAACATATTATATATCAATCAAAAGCCCTCATGTCAAGCTCTGGGATGTAACAATGAGACTTGTACTTAGCTGAGCTGAACTGCCTGACCTGCAATTGTGCAGCTTGAGTCTTGAGTCCTCCCTGATATGCATCCATCCAACGATACATCTGATGCTCCCACCGACAAATTGTCTCAAGTGTTACAGATGCGAGCACTTTCAGCATGTTCTCCTTGAGTCTGTCAAAGGTATAGTCACAATTATCCCAAAGATATTTCTTGACCACACCCCAGAAGAACTCAATAAAATTGAGTTCACAGTGGAATTTGGGCAAGAAAATACAGAGATGACCCGCAGCTTCAACAACCTCTTGTACAAGAGATTTTTGAGCCAAGAAGTCAGGCTGTCATGCAAGTATTGTTTTGCAACAGCAGTGGTCATCATCAAGTGGGCATTTCTTGGACTTTCTGCGAAGACCAGCTGGGTAAAGTCCTTGCTCTTTCAAGACTTCTCACATCCCTTTTGATTTGTTTGGGTGATCTGCATGGTTTGGCAGAAATACCATGGTCTGTTGTACTCTCAAACCATTTTTCGTGAACCATGTATCATGCATTTTTGCCTGCTTCCCTCCACGTCTGACATTCATGCAAGAAATTACAAAAGCATTCTCCACATACACTGAGTGGCCTTGTGAGTTGTCAACCATTAGCATGGCTTGAAATCCAGGACCATGAGCTGCTTCAAAGGCAGGAATTATTTTATCTCTCAACTGTACAGTACTATTTAAGTTTATGAATGAGAACAGTTTGAGAATGGCATACCTGATTAACAAACATCTCTCCTGTCCAATACCCATCATAATTTTTTCCATATTCAATTGTTTGGCTGGCACCTGGTAAAAACTCCATAGTTGAACAGATGACATCACTCTGGTGCAGACCATGACCCACTCCCTTCTTTCGAAGGGTATGCTGGTCCTCAAAGACCCAACTCTTGCCTCTTGCATCATTAGCCTGAGAAGTCATTTCATCATGAGCAAGGAGAAATTTTTGAGTCTCAACAAAGTTTGGTGGATTTGAGTGAAGCTCCCTACCGACATCTCCCACAACATAGCATACAAACCTGCTCTGATAGAGCTTCATCATTGGCAAGAACTCATCCGCCAATATGAAACAACATCTGGCTGATCATGACTGTCAAAATATAAGCCCTTCTTATGCCCAATATATCAGAAGCCTTCACGATGGAGCCAGCGCCAGGCAGTGCTCAATGACACACCCCTGCCAACTTTCAGATGGATTCAAGGGAATAGTTCAACCTCCATGAACCTTTTGAGCCCCTTGTTACAAACCGGGAATGCTGGAAGGATGGGGTCATAGGAAAGATCGGGTACAGCTCAGCAGTACTGGAAAACAGTGCGAAAACTTGCACTGAGGACTTAGCTGATGTTGGGCGAATGCAGAGCTATGCTAAAATACATGGTCTTGGCTTCAACCACTTTCCCAATAGGGTTGCGCCTCTTGTTCAGTTTCTGGGTGGACTGTAACTTTGGAGTGAGAACTGTGGTGATCGTGCACACACACATGAGTGTGGCACGTGAGTGTGTGGATGTGCAAGTGAAGCGCATGTGGGTTGTGGCAGGAGATGAACTTAATGAGAATGGGAATAAAGTGTTCGATGTCAGTTTTCGATTTTCGATTAACAAGTGAGTTACATGGAACTTAGCTATGTTGTATTTAAGCTACATAGGAAGAGTGGCACTCCATGTGCAGAGCGTCATAGCCCGGATAGCCGTACTTAAATAAAGAATTGTGATGAGCGAATAGGAAGGCAGATAATAAAAGTGTGAGTGAGATAATATGGAATAAGTAAGAGGACACATGTGGAAACATATTGGGATGCACAGATTGTTTGGCGAGGGGGTAATACCACATGGACTTGCGATGGCATGGAGACGAGGTAGTATTGATGACTGAGACAAGCACGAAGGTGCGAGAGCGAGGGCGCATGCGGTCGATGACAGGCAAGCATGCACTCCATGTGCAGACATGTGTGCACAGGTTGCACTTGAGTGCGCACAGATGTGTGAGGGCATAGCACCCACAGAATGATAGTTACATGATTATCTGGAGTCAGGTAGGGGTTATGGAGCATGGTTGCATGGGACATAACACCCCTGTGGCATTTCTTGTTCAGTCATATGCTGAAGATAGTCACCTGCTGCCTTTGGAGCAAGCTCATTCTTTGTGAACTGTGAGAGTTTTTCTGGGTTCATTGCCCATTCATTTGAACACAAATATACTTGCATTTCTATTGCAACTGAAGGGTCACTGAGTAAAGAATAGGTTTTCACATGCTTTCCTTGCATTGGAGTGGGCAATTCCTTTGATTTCATCCATGCACATGTCCAAGTATGGAGTAGTCGACCACCCCAGACAGCAGTGAAACTGTTGCTTGCAGCTGCTTGCGTTGATGCAACAACAAACCCCAGCCTGCTCTTGACAACAAGAATCAGATGACTCCAAATAGCAAGAGTGCAGTGTGCTTGCACACACATGGTAGTTGATTTACCCTGTAGTATACAAGTGATCTGACATGGTAAAATAGCCATTCCATATGAGTGCAAACAATTGGCTGAAGTACAAACAAAGCCTGTACTCAACGGGTGGGCCAAGACAATGATTACTACTAGTACTGTACAGAATGACTAGTGATAATTGAGTACACTACTAGTAGTAGCAACTTGCAACAGGTCAGTTACTGGGGTAGCTGCACATCATACAGAATAGATGGGCCAAGATAGGCTACTAGTATTGCCTGCACATTATACACAACCAACTGGCCAAGCCCTGGAATTATTAGTAGCTGCAGATAGTGTTGCTAACAGCTTGGCTGTTAGCAACACTAGCTGCAGATTGTACAGAACAAATGGGCCAAGATGGGTCATTAGCATTACCTGTAAATTGTACATAACAGACCAGTTGAGCCATGCAATTATTAGTAGCTGCACATCATACAGAACAAATGGGCCAAGATGGGTTATTAGTACTACCTGTACTTTGTACACAACAGGCCAGCTGAGCCCTGGAATTATTAGTAGCTGCATATTGTACAGAACAAATGGGCTGAGATAAATTATTAGCATTACCTGCACATCATACACAACAGACTGGCTGAGCCCTGAAATGGGCTGAGATGGGTTATTAGTATTACCTGCACATCATACACAACCGACCAGCTGAGCCCTGAAATGGGCCGAGATGGGTTACTAGTATTACCTGCACATTGTACACAACAGACTGGCTGAGCCCTGGAATTATTAGTGGCTGCAGATCATACAGAACAGATGGGCCGAGATGGGTCATTAGTATTATCTGCAAATTGTACACAACAGACCAGTTGAACCCTGCAATTATTAGTAGCTGCAGATTGTACAGAACATATGAGCTGAGATGGGTTATTAGGACAACCTGCACATCATACACAACAGACTGGCTGAACCTTGGAATTATTAGTAGCTCACATTGTACAGAACAGATGGGCCAAGATGGGCCACTAGTATTACCTGCACATTGTACAAAACCAAATGGCTGAGCCATGGAATTATTAGTAGTTGCATATCTTACAGAACAAATGGGCTGAGATGGGTCATTAGTATTACTTGCAAATTGTACACAACAAGCCAGTTGAGCCTTGCAATTATTAGTAGCTACAGATCATACAGAACAAATGGGCCAAGATGGGTCATTAGTATCACCTGCACATCATACACAACAGACTGGCTGAGCCCTGCATTTATTAGTAGCAGCACATCATGCAGAACAAATGAGCCAAGATGGGTTAGTATTACCTGTACATTGTTCATAGTGTTGCCAATGTGTTATGAACCGAAATACGTGACATGAGGACTAGTGGGACAGAGTGCGATAGTGGCAGCAGTGCGCGACGGTCTACGGTCGGTGGTCAGACTTGGCTTCAGCTACATGAATTTGGTGAGCTGCGCCTCCCTGCGCTACTAGCATGTACATTATTTCAGATAAGGAGTTTGTCACGTGGACTAAGGGAACTGAGAGCGAGAGCGTGGAAATTGTTGTTGATTATTAGACTAAGGTTCTACACATGCATAGCGAAGTACTTATACATCTAACTAACAGAAGCGGCATGTTCCTAAGCTACGAGACCATGTGGAGCCTAAGTCTAAGAATATGGGATAGGGGTGAGGTTTCATACAATTGGAAATGATAACACTAAGTATAGTTCGGCAAATGGAAGGATGGGACACCAGCGAGAATTGCATATACAAGACAGAGATTGAATCTTGGAGATAGCTGTTAGGGCGGAACAAGCGCGAGGCATCCGCAGGGCTGGTGGGATCAGAGAGTCGAAGCACGCTTGTGTTGAAGAGGTGCGGACTGGGGTGTGTGCATGTCACATGTGTGCAGATGGATGTGGATGAGTGTACGCGGGTGTACGGGAGTGTGGAACGAGAAGGGACAGGAATGGGAACAAGAATTGAAAGTAGGTGAAGGGCAGGGGTGTCGGTGAGGGGTGTGTGAGCAATCATAACACAATGGCACGGCTTGGAGCTGTGAGCTGTTGAGCTGAGCTGCTATTTTGGGTGAGCTGTTCAAGCCATGCCCTAAGTTGCCTCAAATTCAGAGCAACTGGACGGCTTTAAATGTTCACTCAGCACCATTTTGGTCAGCTCTAGTGCCTGACCTGCACTGTGGGTGAGCTGAGCTGTGGCATCACTAGAAACAAGTCAAGCAGCTGAATAGCTCAGCCATGATTCTTCAGAAATTATGAGTGGGACATCATAGATGACAGGTTGGCCGAGTTCAGATATTATTACTTGTACATCATTGACAACAGCTGGGCTGAGTTCAGATATCAGTGGCTCCACATCATAGACAACAGCTTGGTTGAGTTCAGACCATACTCCCCCCAGAACCCAAAGACTTTGATTTCTCATAAGGTGCTGAGCGAGACATATATATTAAGATCGCCTGATCCCTAGTCGGCATAGTTTACTGTTAAGACTACAATGGTATCTGATCATTTTCGATCCCCTGACCTTCATTCTTGATTAATGAAAACATCCTTGGCAAATGCTTTCACAGTAGTTGGTCAGAGAAATGATTGCTCATCGAAACCCTGATGCATCTTCAATGAAAACCAGCCAAAAAATGTCCCCTTCTGTCAGCAACTCTTCCTCCACCAGAGCCACCAAGCCATTCAGTTCTGTAAATGCATCACCAAGCATAGAGAACAATCCACTGGTGAGGTCATTGACAACTTGGCCAGCTTTGTCCAGAATTGGCCTGATGGTGTCATTCCACAGTTTGATAAACTTCTGCCAGAGTTGACCCAGCTTGATGACGAAACACAAGATGTTCCCCCATGTGTTTCCCACCACTTCCAAGAGAATCAAAATCAATCTGGCAAAGGGATCCTTGAGCCATTTTTGATCATTAAGGCATGACACAGGTTACCCCCAGGTATATTTTGCTCAACCCTTACCCATACCCGTGAACACCATACCCGTACAGTAACGGGTGCGGTATTATCATGGGTATGGGTGGGTTTACCATGAGTTTGGGTGGGTTTCACTCAGTTTTCTACAGATTTATTATAAATGTATATAATTATATATATTACTAAACTAAAAAACCCTCCGCTTGTGTTTGCAGCGAGGGAGGGGGTTGTTGTCATTGTCATTGCCCGTCAATGGTCATTAGCACCCACTATCCACCCTGCAAGCAGTGGCTCACAGCGGTGGTGATGGGTGCTGGGTCGTCGGCCGTTGTTGCCTCGTTGCTGTTGGTGTTGTGGTCCCCCCTGTCATCATCGTCATTGTCCCCCTTTCATCAATTGTGCTGGGTTGTTGGCCGTCATTGCTGTTGCCATTGTGGTCCCCCTGTCATTGTCATTGTTGTCCCCCCTTCATCAATGGTCGTTAGCACCTGCTATCCACCCTACGAGCAGTGGCCCGCAGCGGTGGTGGCGGGTGCTGGGTCATTGGCCGTCATTGCCTTATCGTTGCTGTTGCCATTGTGGTCCCTGGCCATTCCTGTCACCTGTAGTCGCCCAGATAGAACAGAAACCCCCCCACTCGCATTTGGAGTGAGGGAGGGGGTCGTCGTTGCCATTGTTGCCCAGAACATCATTGTTGTTGTTGCCCAGAATGTTGTTGCCCCCCCATCATCGATGGTCGTTAGCACCCGCTATCCACCCTGCAAGCAGTGGCTTGCAGCGGTGGTGATGGGTGATGGGACATCAGCCATCGTTGTGGTCCCTGGTCATTCCTGTCGCCTGTAGTCGCCCAGAATCGAATGGAAACCACTTGCGTTTGCAGCAAGGGAGGTGGTGGTGGCCATAGTTGTCCATTGTTGTTGTTTTTGATGTTGACATTGATGATTTTGGTGTTGTTGATAGTGATCAATAACATCATATGATTAGGCACCTGACCAGCTGTCGGTACCCATAAACTGTGGGTAAGGGTATGGTGTTGGCCGGGTACGGCATCTCACAACCCCTACCTGTACCCGAGCATACCCATAACCACATTGTCACGGTATTACCTGTACCCATGTCATGCCTTATTGATCATCAAGGAAATAGAGCAGGCTCATTGCAAGCATGATCTCGTTGGAGGGGATTTGTTTCTTGTTGTAATCTTGAAGGAAGAAAAGGAGATCAGGGCCAATTGCTCCAACAGTGTGAACTGTTGCCAATTGTCCATTGCATCTGCACACTGCTTGGGGCCTAACTGTGCGAGCAGTTGAGGGAGTAGCTGCTGTTCAGGGAGGAGATTTCCATTGTTGGATCAGATGAAGTTGTTGGTAACATCTGCCAACTTGAGGAAGTCAGCAATGTGGTGTGCTGTATAAAAGGACCTGGCATCCTCCCATCCTTCTTTCTGAGGGGGAGAAAGGGAGAGTTGGGTTACAGGCAAGATTCAGTGTAGTGGAATAACAGGGATGTGCAATGTTGTAACAAGTAACACTTATACTAAAAAGTGGATTCAAGCAATGGATGTGCACAGTCAAGGAAAAGTCTATTACCTATAGAGAGAAACTAGGGTAATAGTAAGTGAAAAGTCCATACTGATGAGCAGGATACTTGCCTGAGCAATTCACTTGTGGAGTCAAGCTTAAATCAGGCTGAAGTGTCATGTGTGTCTGTGGTATATGTAGGGGAAACAGAGTTGAAAAGGGTATACTGCACAGTGCCTGCAACAGCCTTCAAATGTCAAGGAGGACATTGACAATTGAACAAGTGGGAAATTGCCAAGAGGATTCAGGATTGACGAATGTTTCCACCATACACCATACCTATGTGCTTCAATTACATGTCACTTCACATAAAAATCTGATTTTTAGAAATCTGGTTTTATGACTCACTTACCATAGGTAATGAGTTAACTCCTAAGCATGGTGGTATAAGTGGTTATACTCAATTCATAGTAGTGATGGCAGTGGTTGATTTTCGGAGTTTTATTTAAAAGTGTCAGGTGTGCAGAGAGACACTTAGCAGGACAAAGTTGCCATTTCTGTGCAATGGTCCCTTGACATATAATCCAGGATCCATGCCTACCCCTTTATTACATTTGGCTGGATCTCCCACAAGAGGTCTTCCCTCAGGCTTTTCCTTGACAGTGTGGCTTGCAGTGCATTGCTGAGGTGAGCGTCCTCAATTCCCATTGTCTTGCTTATTAGGAACTCCTCTAGAGTCCTCACTCACCACAACATTAGAACCTCACTTCCCCATTACCTCCTATGCATAGAAAGTGACAGCATCATCAATTATGAGCCAAGAAAGCAAAAGCAGTCCTTTAAAAAGGATGTTCAGGAAGGCAGGATTTGCAGGGGGAGATCACAAGTCTGACTTGAGCCTAGAATCTGATCACAATAATAAACACCATCTTCACCATCATCATCATCAGCAACACTGCAAAGATGAGAAACAACCGATCACGATTAACGTCAATGTTCAAGGCTGCTGCCCTAGTAGCTTGACTATGGGACTTGGTACCAATAACCCACCCTCTCGCCATCCAATCCATCAAACTGGCACATCTGATGGTTCCATCAATGGTGGACTTGGCACCCCAGGGGGTATTATCAGTATCCCAACTCGTCCTCCCAACATATCGCCAGGGCCTCATACTCAATTGTTCCTCCCATTTCTCTTCATCTATGCAACAGCTGGTGATACAGCAGTCCACCCAATCATAGGCCCATTCTGGGAAAGTCCTGATATCTTGATTCTTCCAGGTGTTGCTCCCTCTGCAGCACGACCAATTCCTCCCAACTTGGGAGGCGTCGCAAAGGCAAACATGGATAACATGGTGTATGTGCATGTCTGGAATTTAGGACAGGCACCTTGTCATGGCACACTTGTCAAGTTTTACTTGTTCAATCCAACTTTGGGCTTTAATAGTAGCAATGCCCATTTTATTGGGAAAACATTCATTGATCTTGGACTGTGAAGGGGGACAGGGTTGCATGAACTCATTAAATGTCCCATGAGTTGGATCACAACTTT
This sequence comes from Tricholoma sp. MG77, assembly GCA_003314665.1. Taxonomy (NCBI): domain Eukaryota; kingdom Fungi; phylum Basidiomycota; class Agaricomycetes; order Agaricales; family Tricholomataceae; genus Tricholoma; species Tricholoma sp. MG77. The sequence goes on from QMFE01000375.1 coordinate 11,799, forward strand.
TACGAATGGCGGGCATGAGTGTCTTGTCATTTGCATAAGTCAGCCTGTCACTGACCCACTATCTAGTCCACCATGGTATGCATCACAGAATCGACATGTTGGACAATGTAATATCCATGTTATGACAGCAGCAGAGGCAGCAGCAAAGCCAACTCTCGGTATCAATGTCAGACCGCTTTTTGGACAGGCAGGACAGGTCGCAGTGACATGTACAGATACTAAAACCATGCTGTGGTTACATTTGGCAATAAATAGTTGTATGGTCATACCAGCCACAGAAATCCAACCAGGGATGTGGGAATCACTGTGCCAGTTGCTGCTGGCAATAGTCTTCCAAATTTGGGTGCAATTCCAAACCAATGCAGTGTGGGATTGATTGGAGATTCTCATGGGGTGACTGGAGATGATAAGCAAGTGGGCTTTGTTGCAACAGATGGTAATCCGGGGAACAGGAATGCACATGTGTACAGGGTAAGCAGATTACAGAATGGTACACCTTTTGGCGGATATACAGTTGTGGTTTTTGGAAGTTAGTCCTGGTCTGTTCTTTTTTTCTGTTTCCTGTTTATCTTGAATTCTGTCTCTATCTCTTTCCTGACCTCTGCCTCTACCCCTCCCTCTGTATTTATACCAGTGTTTCCTTGCATTTCCAATCCCTAAAGCCTTCCAAGGATGCATGGACATTCAATATTCCATTCCTCTGTTGTCATGATCTCGATGTCACATGCACTATTTCTGTTCCATTTCTGCCAGTGTGTTCCAAGTTGTGCAATGTGACAACCTAGTGTTGCAGTTTTAAGCCCCTTGGTGGACAGGTGGGGCATCAATTTAACACAGAGTATGATTGAGGTGTGGGTAGCACTGAGGTGTGCAGTTAAGACAGGTGTGCAATGAAATTTGATGCAACTAAGGCCTACTGCAAGCTACAAACACCATGGATCATAGGAGCAAGTTGCAGTTTGTGTACATCTTTTGTGAATCGTGACCTGAACCATGCTCAAACTTAGTATGCCTTAGGTAACATTCTTTGCATGAGTCCTCATCCACTTCACTGGATGTTTTCATGGGGAACTAAGAAAATGTAATTCATCTTTTGAAGCGACCAGTCTGGCATCTTAGGCATCCAGTGCACTGGTAGGTATAAGAATGAATCTGAGTCATGAGGTATGCCATGGTTCAACAACTGTTGTAGCCATGTCATGCAGGGGTCAATTGCATGGTCCCTGCTCGAGATGGATGAGGGACTATGAAACAATGTTAGGAGGTCAAACCCAAGGCAAAGGAGAAATAAATAAAAATGCAATGCAAGGGCAAATATATATCCAACCTAAGCAGGAACAGCAACAAGCAAAAATCACAAAGCATCCATCAGACAATATCTTCTCCCTGCAACAGCTGCCTTGTCCTAGAACCTACCCCTGCCTACTGGGACTCATAGTACCACTGTGGAGTGATGAGGTGGATTAGGGG
>QMFE01000375.1:13274-32207 GCA_003314665.1 Tricholoma sp. MG77
TTTGTAGGTTGCAAGCTGCTTGTGATTGGGGGAGGTCTTCAAGACTAAGGAATCAGATGATATAAGGTCAGCACATGTTCTTTTAATGCAAGAACAAAGACATACTGGGCTTCATATGCTTCTGGACTTCCATATTTCATCCAGGCCGTTCATTGTATAAGTGGGCATTGAAAGCTTTACCAGTCATATAGAAGTCATTAAGTAGGGAACTTCTTTCTTCTGAGCAGAGAAACATGCCTGTAAGATGATCGGCTGAGGACAAAATACACAGATGGTGCCAGATGGTGGTACTGCTCAATGTCACCTGCTTGTTAACCTCAATGGTTGATTGCGAGTCAGGCCACATCAAGGGATCCATTGCAGGAAATTTGTCCTTCTTCCTCTTAGTTAGCGACAAGTGATATTGCTGGCACATCCACTGCCCCTGTAGCTTTTGGGAGATTTCCAACGGACTTGCTGAATAACAATTTTTTGATTGCTGGAAACACTTTTGTCACCACAAAACAACAGGCTCAATGTGTGGCTAGATGCCAGCCCAGTGATGTTATTCTGTTGTTCTGTCATTCCTGGGTCTGGTACATTGGATACACAACATAGAGAGAAGTGATTCCATATGCTCATGTGGCCATAGCCTGACTCAATGGCCACCATGAGTCTTCAATTTGTTCCCCCTCAAGAGGCTTGAAGCTTTGAGTCCTTGAGGCCTCAAATAAGTGCAGAAGCAACAAGAATGCAAGGCACTTGACAAGGTGTCACTGTCACAGACACTGTGAACCTATCTCACATCTCTGTCTCAGCATGGACAGATGACAATTTGAGTGCATTCTCACCCCACGTGTCAGGATCTCCAGAAACACTGGCCTCATTTATCATACCATTTTCTATGTTGCTTTCCACAGAGGAGAAGGTTGTGGTCATCTACAGCTGTCAGCCAACTCCAGGCTCTTGCCCTAATAAGCTTGCCACTGCCATGACAGTGTCGCTCGAAACATATGAATGCATTGATATTGAAGGACCTGCCATGTTTGTGTGTCTCCATCCAGGACAGGACTTCTCTATTCCAGCAATGAAAGCCATGCACCACATCATCACTGATGACCTGGACATCATTGTTGTGAATAACCCAGCCAATAAAAAGTCATGGTTTGACATGATTGTACAGATTTATCAAGGGCAGCTTAAAGCACATGAGCAGGGCACATGTACAGAACTGTTGGATGATGCATGCAATCCAGCAATGTATTACAGTCCTACAGGTGAGAAAACGACCGACATGAAGGTACAGAAGTATGTCGCCTAACTTTGAACATTATGGCGTTCACAGTGACTCACATTGCATGATATTCACAGTATCATTCAAAAGCTTTATATGGCCCAAGCAGCTACATGGGTGGCTACAGGGTGTTCCCCACTCCCTCCAGACGGTATATATAGTGATGTCAAGATCTGCCGAAACTGCTATACCACCTCTGAACGTGTAATGAGATGTTCTGTCTGCAAGGCTCTCTATTATTTTTCCCAGGAATTTCAGAAGTAAATTTCTTTTGACTTCCCTTCATGGCTCCAGTTCACCACTAAACTGCAGAGCAGGTTGGAAGCGACATAAAAAGGATTGCTCTCCCATGTAAAGTGGACAAGTTCCATTCTGAATTGTCTAATGCATAGTAGCATTGCGTCCATTTTGAACAAAGGCACACCTAAAGAAAGAGGAACTGACAATCATCCTCTATTATCTTACTAGTCTGACAATTCATTTGTTCCCCCACTTCCCTGACTTGTATTTGACTGCTTGTCAAGCAAAGTGACTGGATTCGCACCCTTGGAGAATCCTATGTTGCCAGAAGAATTGTTGATGGCAGCTGCGTTATTATGGCAACATTGTATCTCGCTGCATATCTATTCTTACAAGACTGTAATCTCTGTGTTTCCTGTTGTCAGTATCTTATGAACCACATCATCACTGTGTGGCAGATGAAATTTGTTCAGTGACACCAGGTCTGTACTATGATTGAGCTGTACAATAAAAAGGAATACCAGGCCCTCAATGTTGTGGCGATAAATATACAAAATATTCTGCAATGCGGCTTCTAATAGTTGAATGCTGGAGAACAAAATAAATTCAAACATCATAGCACATATTATGCAGCACCTGCCTTCTCAACCCTCTTTTCCCCCAATATCTGTTAAACCTAATTAAGACATAGCTCCAGTATTGTCAAGTGATGACAGATCAGACATACCTGCATCAGGTTATTGCTGAAAAAATCGAGCACAAGCTTTGAACATGCTGCAACTTGCATAAGATATATTTCCTGTTGTGTCCAATAACTGGGGATGGCTTGGTAGGCTTAGGCAGTTGAAAATTGAAGGTATGAGCATCAGAAAATTAGGACAAACAAGTTCATAATTAGTCTTACCATACAAATTGGCCAAATTTGGACATCCTGAACATTGTGTGGCACCATCGGGTGCCATTGAGTCTAGGGCTGTATGCCATTACCATATTGACAGCTCAATGGCATCCGTATGACAGCTACCGTACACATACCATTGGGACTTGAAATATATCCTGAATGGTACAGGGTACAGTACAGATCAACCCCGTAAACAGCCATCATTATACAGCTGTCGATGGCATCGTATGGCATGTATGGCTCATCACAACAAATCAACAAAACCACATGCTTCCAGATGTCCATTGACAAGCATAGCAACACCCAGTTGTACTGGTTACTTGTACATCATTGACAACAGTGGGGCTTTCAGATATCAGTGGCACATCATAGACAACAGCTTGGTTGAGTTCAGAAATTATGAGTAGCACATTGTAGACAATGGGTCTGCTGAGTTCATATATTATTACTTGCATAAACAATGGGTCAGCTGAGTTCAGAAATTATTACTTGTACATCATTGACAACAGCTGGGCCAAGTTCAGATATCAGTGGCTCCACATCATAGACAACAGCTTGGTTGAGTTGGCTGCATTTTGTTCAATTCATGGCTAAGCCATTCAACTACTTAGTTATGCTGGCAGAACCAATATACAATTCCAAAACTTCGGCCACATTTTGTGAATTCATGGCTAAGCTAATCAACTACTTGACTAGCTACACTGGCAGAATCATTAAGGCCCATTTCAGAAATGCAAGTAGGGTAGAGGTAGGCCAGGTTAGAATAAGTCAGCTGCTGTTTGCATTGGCTAGTCACAAAGTGGTCACAAAGTAAGGATAACAATCAGTAGTTACCTAACCAGCTCGTTGACATCGGAGCTTCAACAACATTCTGGTGCACCACCTGATGACTTTGGGCATGATGTATGCTCATCATTGTGGACAACACCAACACCTGAACTGATGGTGTCAATCAAAGATGACCACTGATAAAATTAAGATTCAACATTGAAAAATTCTTTCTAATTATTATGCTTATATTATGTACAACTAAGAATTGCAACATTCACAAAGTGCTTACAGTCATCATCGTGGATGATAGTGACAACAGTCCTCAATGTGCATGGGACGATAGTGATTCAAACCCTGACATTCCATCAGGTCATCAGGTCATTGATAAGATCTACAAGCGTGACATAAATCCTACCAACAGCTGGTCAGGTTACAGTGCTTAGTAAGCTTTTGTAATTCTAACCTGGCCTACCTCTACCCTACTTGCATTTCCAAAAAGGGCCTAATTTAGTGACAATTCACATGTTCAGCCACATATTTTTCAATTCATGGGTACTAAGCCATTCAACCACTTTGATGAGTTATGCTGGCAGAACCAATAACTACAATTCAAAACTTTGGCTGCACTTTTTGAGTTCATGGCTAAGCTATTCAATTACTTGACTAGCCACACTGCCAGTGGCAGAATCATTAGTTATAATTCAAAACTTCGGCCACAATGTTTTTGAATTCATTGCTAAGTCATTCAACTACTTGTCTGGTTACAATGGCAGGATTAGTGATGCCATGGCTCAGCTCGGCTAACTCACAGCACAGCTCAGGCACTTGAGCTGATCAAAATGGTGCTGAGTGAACATTTAAAGCCACCCAGTTTCTCTGAATTTGAGGCAACTTAGGGAATGGCTTGAGCAGCTCTGGGCAGCCCTGAGCTGCAAGCTGATTTATTGGTGCAGCACACCCAAAATAGTGGATCAGCTCAATGGCTTGCAGCTCTGAGCTGCATCGTTGGCAACACTAGGCAGAATCATTAGCAACAATTCAAAACTTCAGCCATTTTTTTGAATTCATGGCTAAGCTATTCAACTAGTACTTGACTAGTTACACTGGCAGAATGATTAGTTATAAGTCAAAGCTTCAGCTGCAATGTTTTTGAATATGGCCAAGCCCTTCAACTACTTTGTTAGTTACAGCCATGTCTGGCTTCTCCATATGTATCACATGTGGGCAGGATGAATTTCATTATCCACTAGATTCTATCCTATACTACTTACTTTAGAATATTTTGCACCATGACCAGGACCTTAGAACTTGAGCCCTTGGTCTGCAGCTTGAGCAGAATCATTAGCAACAATTCAAAACTTTGGCTGCTTTTTTGAATTCATGGCTAGGCTATTCAACTACTTGACTAGCTGCACTGGCAGACTTATTAGTTCAATATGTATAATTCAACACTTCAGCCACATTGTATGAATTCATGGCTAAACAATTCAACTACTTACTTGCCAGCAGCATATTGTCAATCAGCACCCAAATGTCATTTGTATCAACTAGTTACACACTAGCTGCACTGGCAGACTGATTAGTTCAATATGTATAATTCAACACTTCAGCCACATTGTATGAATTTGTGGCTAAACTATTCAACTACTTACTTGCCAGCAGCATATTGTCAATCATCACCCAAATGTCATTTGTATCAACTAGTTACACAGGCAGAACCAATAACTACAATCCTCATACTCCTGGTGAAGTTGTTCAATGGTTTAGGCATGAATTCAAAATGTGTGGCTGATGATTGTGCAAGCAACAATAGTTAATTGTTTGGCCAGTGTAACTACTTATTACTGTTTGGTTCCAGTAAATGAACTGGAACCAAACAGTAATAAACATCAACCAGTATATAATATGCTGCTTCCACAAGCTCCCCTTTCTTCGGGGCATCACTTCCCCCTATGTAGCAAAATAAGTATATTAGTACCTACAAACAGTAGATAGGTAAATAAAAGGTTTGTGGCACTCATCTGAGTGCTGAAACCGGTAAATATAACACTGGTGACATGTAAGTAGAAAAAGAAAAAAACCTGCCATACCCGCTACCCGCAAGTAGCCATACCCATACCCGTGAGCATGGGTATGGGTTTCATGCGGGTACAGGTACGGGTAGAGGTTGAGTTACCCGCGGGTTACCTGTGACGAGCACTAATGATTGACAATATGCTGCTGGCAAGTAAGTAGTTGAATAGTTTAGCCATGAATTCATACAATGTGGCTGAAGTGTTGAATTATACATATTGAGCTAATCAGTCTGCCAGTGCAGCTAGTGTGTAACTAGTTGATACAAATGACATTTGGGTGCTGATTGACAATATGCTGCTGGCAAGTAAGCAGTTCAATAGTTTAGCTGTGAATTCATACAACATGGCTGAAGTGTTGCATTATACATATTGAACTAATCAGTCTGCCAGTGCAGCTAGTCAAGCAGTTGAATAGGCTAGCCATGAATTCAAAAAAAGCAGCCAAAGTTTTGAATTGTTGCTAATGATTCTGCTCAAGTGTAACGGACCTGGTTACAAGTTAGTGACCCCCCAGGGTCAGTAGTATGTCTATGTTTGGCAAGTTGCCTATTTTGATACCAACATAGCTTATGTAAGATAACTCCCTTGACACCCACTTGTTGTATCAGCATTAGTAGCCCTATAGAATTGGTCATACTCTGTTGGTACCCTGTGGACTAAGGGATTCTTTACATCAAGCTGCAGACCAAGGGCTCAAGTTCTAAGGTCCTGGTCAAGGTGCAAAATATTCTAAAGTAAGTAGTATAGGATAGAATCTAGTGCATAATGAAATCAATCCTGCCCACATGTGATACATATGGAGAAGCCAGACATGGCTGTAACTAATAAAGTAGTTGAAGGGTTTGGCCATGAATTCAAAAACATTGCAGCTGAAGCTTTGACTTATAACTAATCATTCTGCCAGTGTAACTAGTCAAGTACTAGTTGAATAGCTTAGCCATGAATTCAAAAAAGTGGCCGAAGTTTTGAATTGTTGCTAATGATTCTGCCTAGTGTTGCCAACGACACAGCTCAGAGCCACAAGCCATTTAGCTGATCCACTATTTTGGGTGTGCTGCACCAATAAATCAGCTTGCAGCTCAGGGCCACCCAGAGCCGCTCAAGCCATTCCCTAAGTTGCCTCAAATTCAGAGTGACTGGGTGGCTTTAAATGTTCACTCAGCACCATTTTGATCAGCTCAAGTGCCTGAGCCATGCTGAGCCATGGCATCACTAATCCTGCCATTGTAACCAGTCTAGTAGTTGAATGACTTAGCAATGAAATCAAAAACATTGTGGCTGAAGTTTTGAATTATAACTAATGATTCTGCCACTTGCAGTGTGGCTAGTCAAGTAATTGAATAGCTTAGCCATGAATTGAATGAAATGCAGCCAACTTGACCAAGCTGTTGTCTATGATGTGGAGCCACTGATATCTGAACTTGGCCCAGCTGTTGTCAATGATGTACAAGTAATAATATCTGAACTTGGCTGAGCCATTGTTTACAATTTACAAGTAATAATATATAAACTCAGCCAACCCATTGTCTACAATGTGGAGCCACTGATATCTGAACTTGGCCCAGCTGTTGTCAATGATGTACAAGTAATAATATATGAACTCAGCCAACCCATTGTCTATGATGTGCAACTAATAATTTCTGAACTTGGCTAACCCATTGTTTAAGATGTGCACCTAATAAATGCTGGCTGGTCAATTGGTTGGATCTGAAATACAAGTAATTACTGTTGGACTCGGCCAGTCAGTGCTGAACTATCCACACCATGACTCCTGTCTGCTTTTTCAATATAGAAGGATTTGTGTGGCTCCGTGGTCCATCAGTTCTATTCAAAGCACAAGTAATAAGTGTTTGGTGTGGCCACTCACACCCACACACACTACACATACTTGGTGTGCAGTCAATCTGTTGTGGACAATACTACCAATAACCCATACAGTCAGTCGTCTTGTCAAATACAATCATATCTAGAGTTCAGCCAAGCTGATGTCTAATGACTTAATCATGGACCTATTGAATGCTTCCATCTTGGCTGAATCGTTCATCACAGATATATAAATAGTAATACTGGTTAATCACCTGTACTACCTTATATGGTCACATAGATACAGTCAGGCTGTTCTGCATGACAGGCCTGGCCGAATTGTTGATCACAGTCTATTTGACTGATCGTTTCTGCTGATGTGGATGGCCAAAATGCACCATTGGATCCCTCATTCAACACAGCCTAAGTCACTGAACTAGCTGGCTTGCAAGCCCTGTGGTCCAGCATCAAAGCTGTTTTTCTTCAAAATCAGAAGCTTATCCAATGCAGCAAGAGCTGTCCAAAAGTCCACATCCTTCTTATTGTGAGTTTGGTTGTGTGTGATTCTCCTTGGCATCACTAACTGTCAATGCTTGAGAGGAGGAGCTCCATTCCTTTGACCAACACCATTGCCATTGTTTCCAACTTGAATACATGTAGCATCTCCATGCCCATCTTCATCCCCTTCATGCTCATTATCTCCTTTGTCCTCCTTATCTGCCTTGTCTCCACTCTTGTAATCTGAGGACATATCTGACAGGTATCCTGAAAAAAGGAACTGTGATGCTGCAACTACAGCATTCATTGTATCTGCACCCAGTGTGCCCTCCTCCAGTGGGTTGTTCCTGAGAGATGCTGGCATACTTCGGGTGGCATTTGGGGTGTTTATAACAGGAAACATATGTTGCATCATACTGATCCTTGGATCTGTCCTGAATGTGTTGTTAGAATACCACAAAGCTCACGGTGGAAATAACATACAAAGTCTGTGCAGATTCTCAGCTGGCCACCCTGTCCCATGTGTTCTTTTCATGCCGTTGTCATGTATGGCCTGAGAGTCCATTGTATCCCAAACCTCAGTCACTTTCAGCTTTCTTCCATTGCTTCTGAGTCTTTCCCTCCATCATCATGGCAAACATACTTGGAGCTTGAAGAGCCTCAAGCTCTGCTCGAATTTTGGCCATATTTTGATCCAGGTCATCACCTGAAAGCTCTGACAAACTCTTGTCATCTGACTCATCTGTGTCACTGTCCTCCCAATCCTCGGACTTGCTCTCAGACTCTGTAAGGGCAACCTTGCCAGGCCTGATCAGGAACCTGACAGAGTCCATACACACTCCTAGGAGTCGGTACTGGACGACAACAGTGAGGCAATCTGATGAGCAGAGGGGAATCCTAAGTTATATTGACTGGACTACAGAACACAATAGAGTCTCACCTAGCAGAGGGGAATCCTAAGAGAAAGCTCTGAGGATCCTCTGCTAGGGTGCGACAACTATATACCTAAATACATGAGGTCTACATGAGGTATGCAATGAAATGATAGCCGAGGCATGAGGCTGCTAAGCAAACATGAGGGAACCAGATAGAAAGTCCATCAGAAGTCCAATGTGGCTGCACAGTGGAGACTGTGCGGAAGTCCAATAAAGGTCCAATGTGGCTGCACAGTAGAAATTGTGTGGAAGTCTGATAAAGGTCTGATGTGACTGCACAGTGGAAACTGATGCAGAGGTCCAATAAAGGTCCAACATGGCTGTGCAGCAAAGTCCGTGCGGAGGTCCGATGGGCTGTCCCCTTACAGACTCTGATATCTCCACACTGACACCACCAATGTATCCACAGTCTAAATCAGAACCACCACCTGAGTCTGGAAAATACAGCATGTCAAACTTGTGCAGATCTGATGCACACTCTGGAAGCATGGACTTGGAGTCATCATTTGGATTGAGAAAAGGATATGGTGAACTGGGTGATGATGCATGGGCATGTTGGCTGCTAGTCCATTCAGGCGAGGTCACTACAGTGTCTGTAAGGATGGTTGAGGCAACAGATTTGTATTTTTTTTTGCCCAAGACCACTTTTGCCAGCTCTAGCACGAGCAGCTGCCTTTCTCTTATCTTTAAGAGTCATTTTGAGTGCAAGCAGAGGTGAATTAGAAATGTAATAATTGCACAAAGTTGAAATGGAAGTTGAATGGAAGAATACTAGGCTTCAAGGTAGGCTGCACATAGTTTAGGGTTAGGGTTTATATGTTTCAAAATAATTTGAGCCGATTTGGCAGCTGGCCAAAACATATAGTCATTTGGTGATTTGCACCATAAAAGTGCATGCTGAAAACACAATGAAATCATGAGGACAGGTCCAGGTACAACAGTGTTTATGTAAGTTGTGTAAAATGAGGAACAGCCCTGACCACTGACCACTCTGTCAAATTGATCCATCAGATCCATCTTCACACAGTTTGGCATTTTCCTGAAGTTTATCTACCCTCGGCATTGCAGCACACCACAGCACCTCACAATACACAAATTATTTCTAAGCTCTAAACCATGCAGATAGTCATATCCATCTTTCCATTCCACCTTCATGTTCATCACGGCTTGAAGAATTATACTAGGCATTGATGGCAAATTTCAAGTTGAAGTCAGTCCTACTTTATCTCCATGACACATTGAGTCCATGTTTCATGCTGTTTCATATGCATGTCCTGACAGTATTGTCATCATCATGATGTCAATGTAGAACAGCCTTTGACATTCATTGCATCATTACTTGGGCACTGTGAGTCACGTCTCAGTATGCTGAGCCCCAGATTCTGCCACATTATCACCTTGGATTCCACAAGGCATCATACATACCCAGTTACTTAATGGAACAAGTCCGAAACACTATTCCTAGTTTGTTGAGCATTGTAGGCTTCAGGTTATCTATGTGATTGGATATCAAAGAAAGGATGTCAAGTGGCTGTATGAGACAATCTGAACCTAGTAAATTCTGTGAGGAAGCATTGTGCAAAATGATGGGTTCCGAAGAGTCAGGCTATGAAGCCTTTCACTCTAACCATGGAAGTGAGAGAATAATCAAGTAAAAAATAAAAACCACTCTGAGGATTATTTTGAAATTTGGGTAAATCTCTTGCTCAAGGGTATTTAACAGTGGGATGATTTCAAGAATGAAAACCTGTGATAAGTCTCATATCATTCACAAGCACTTGTTTGGTTACTTTGGTAAGGCTATTTTGAGGTTGATCACATTGCAAGCCCTGCAAATATCTAGCAACAGGATGCCAATGGAGCAGTGCTTAGCTGTGTAATTTTAGTTTGAATGCAACACTGCTGTGAACTCACATGGGGAGACTGGCAAAAAGTTTGGAATCTGTATCCAGAATATTCTCCAAAGTTGAACATTGAGTAGTGGGCAGACTTGGCTCTAAGTTGAGTATAGCACCTGAGGACTCAGTCCCTAGGATTTGCCTGGGACAAGTTATTCTTAACAAATGGTGATTGATTCAGGCAAGCTAGAGGAATCAGAATAACCACATCACATTGGTAGAATTGTCAGAACATCAATTGAAGCAGTTCTTTTGGGAGATCAGGAAAAGTTTTGTGAGTCGTGGCATGTGCTCATGCGAGATCTTGAGTTAGAAATTTTGACAGGGGATCAGCCTAGGGTCAAGATGTGAGCATGGCAAGAACAAAAGTACTAAGTATTAAGAATGAAGTTGTGCGACAGGTTTCCTGCCTGATAGAATGATATAATTTGGATTGAATTGTTTCCTGACTTCTCAACCCAGGTCTTCGGCTTGCATTTTCATGTTTCCAAGGATGAGCACCTATGTACTGAGTGGGCTCATACCATCGGGCCACCAGCTCAGGCACTCTAACCAAATGGCAGAGAAAGATATCTCAAATTTTGATCAATGCGCTATCCCTCTGCATCCCCATCAGTGACCTCTTACCTTCATCTCTTCCTCTTCTTGGTCCTCCATACAGGATGACCCCAACAAGTATTCTCAACATCCTAACTCTCCTCCTTCTCCACCACCGTCACTTCGCAACCAAATCCAGGCACCGACCACCTCAGAAATCGGGATCAACACCAACAGCGATATGAGGGATCATAGTTTTTGCAGTGTCCGTAAGGATGTTATGACCCGATAAGCCACATGTGGGTGCAGTTGGAGTTTATCCCACCAGATCACCTTGATAACCAGGAGTGGTGTGTGAAAGTGTCCAGAAGAGCAGCTGCCAAGGTACAATGCCTGTTGTGGAAGGATGTTGAGTAAGTCCCTTCAACGGAACATAAAAGAAGTGGGCGTCGAAATTCCTACCTCAATCACCAAAAATCATTCAACGGTGACATGGCTAGTGGGTTCTGCAACACCTTTTGATTTCTGTATGCATTCACCCACTGCCAATAGAGAAACAGAAAGCACCCTCCGTAGAAGAGTATCTCGAAGATATCGACCCCTCCAAACTCACACCGGCTGAGTTGTGGGCAGGATCAGGATATTGGGTCTGCTTGCACGGTGACAAGAAGTCCGCTACTGGAGATTTTTATCATATCGAGGTGATGTTTGGCTCTGATGGACTTTACCGTGCCAAAATTGTTGGATCATCTCGCACGGCAACATGGAGTGGAGACACATCACCACCTCCCACCGCAGGGGATATCGTCGCCACATTGAAGCAGGGATGAGAGCAATCTGGTGCGAAATGAACATAGCCAAAGATTAAAAAACTAAATTGGAGGTCACAGGCCCACGATTTTCACTCGACTAAGCCCATGGGCAACTGATATGCATATAGGCATTGCTTTTTTGTTTCGAACCCATATGTTGATGCTTTGCAACCCTAATCCCATTCATCGTTGAGTGGGTCATCAAAGATATCAGTTCCACATTCTGATCTAGGGTGACTCTGTCGGACAAGTGTTACCAGCATTGTACTTTGAAATATCCGTATATTACTGTGGTGGAGGTTAAAACCCGCTGATTGACAAAATTTGGAGCTCACCGAGGGAAGAGGTCGACAGAATCGTAAACTTGGTTTGTAGACCCATACCTTCGAATCAAAAGCCTCTTTAATTACCCTTGTGGCAACATGACCGATGGCGCCCTCTTCGTCTTGGGACCACTTCGTAGCAACCCAGTCTGCCTCAGACTCGTCATCTCGTCGGCTGCGGCAATGAGTTAAATCTATGAGGACACATCTGCGGTTAGATGTGCGAACGAGGACATTGTCGAGACGGACGTCTTCGTTGAGCACGAGCGCATCGGATAAGTGGTGAATAAGTGAAATGGCATCATCGCATACTTGAGCGATCACCTCATGTGGGAAAGGTGGATTGTGGCTGATGAATGAGCGAAGGGGAATAGATGGAACAAATTCGATCAGAATTCCTTGTATGACATCAAGGCCGTCTTCGTAACTCACGGCGCTGTAGAGCCGGGGTATACGTGAGCCCTGCAGGGACCCGAGGCGCTCGTATGTAGAAAGCTCAGCATGATACAGCTTTCGTGCAGTGTGAGCTAGATACGCCTCAAATTCACCATCTGTGAACTCATGCTCTACTCCCAGATCGTCAAAGTTGCAGGGGTTCGCGTCTCCACAGGACAAAGCATCGAGATATTCCCTGTACAAAATTTCCCTCTCGGGTGTATAGACAGGGGTATCACCGTACTCTTCACGCGTGTTTACTAGGCAACGACGGTCATGGAGCTTTAAGACTGCTTCCGATGAAGGCGCGAACCCAGGCTGAAGAGAGACTTTGAGGACGGGGGATAGTGTGAACGGAGTGAAAGCTGTCAATACAGTCGCGGTGATGGCTCCGCCCGAAGGAAGCTTGAGAACAAGCTCAGCTCTTGGGATATAGTGAGTGTTGTGGGTCATTATAAGGATGGGTTCTGAGTTGGTGATAATCGATAAGGGCTCTTTACTTTAAGCTTTGCTAGCGTGACGATCGATGGGAACTGTCGGAGTTTGAAAGCCTTCTTGGACAACCACACGTGATTCATACTCAAAATGTCTAGCTAATGTTAAATATTGAATACTAATGATGCACAAACTCACAGGAAAGCTTAAGGATAGGTTCCAAAGTCACCAGCAGAACCCTAGGATCACGTCGACGGGGACATCGGCGGCACCGAAAGCAACGACAGAGGAAACTATCTACAGGTACAGAAAACAGCGTGGTGTTAACCTCGGTGCGATATATATGATACGATACCATCCCAGCTTCTACTTTCTGATGAGTCATATTCGTCATTTAGGTTCCTGGTTCGTCCTCGAACGCTGGATTTCTGATGTTCCATTTCAATTCGCACATGCACCTGGGCAAAGTGACCTTGACGTTGCACGAGGTTCGAACGCTCGTCAGACATTGGAGACCCACTGGGATACATGGGTGAAGGACGAGGATTGGGAATGGTTAGTTGAAAGGGGGATCAACACCGTGAGGATTCCTGTACGTATCATTTTATTAGTTTTCAATACACCGACTGACTCGTGGTTTGTTCATTTACACTATAGATCGGGTACTATCATTTATGCAGAACCGATCCATCTGTGCTCAGAAACACTGCATTCCAAGATTTTGAGTGTGTCTTCGCAGGTGCATGGGCGAGGATTACTCATGCTATCGAGACTGCCCGCCGACATGGAATTGGCGTCCTCTTAGGTTTGTTTCATGCTTTCCATCTACATGTCTCTCCAAAAACTTACTTCTCAACATCTAGACCTGCACGCTGCCCCAGGAAAGCAAAACAACGACGCACACGCTGGAACATCCGACCCGCCTACTTTCTTCTCGTCTAAACAAAACCGCCAGCACACCATACACATTCTCCGTGTCCTGCTCTCCGCCCTCCTCTCCATCTCCTCACGCCCGACCAATATCATCAGTATCGAGGTGCTCAACGAGTCAAGTCCACCTTCCAATTCCTCGCACAAGGTCCTCAAAGAATGGTACGCCGCCGCCATCAAGGAACTCCATACAATCAATCCGAGCATGCCAATCTACATCGGGGACTGCTGGCGGACGGACGAATATGCCGAATTTATCGAGTCTTTACCAGGCGCAAATAGGGAAGACGATCCCCTTGTTGTACTGGATCACCACCTCTACAGATGCTTCACAGCCTCAGACATCAACACGCCTGCAGAATCCCATGCACAGGCTCTCTTTGACGCCGGCGCTCCCACTCCCCAAACATTTGCCCGTGTGGGGAGAAAATCAGACGTGCGAGATGTGGTGGCGGGCTGGTAGTTGGGGAGTGGTCGGGGGCTCTTAACCCAGGCTCGATGACGGGAAGTCCAGGAGAACAAAGGCGGTACATCGACTCACAGCTCGGGCTGTATGAGAAGACTTGTTCGGGATGGTTCTTTTGGACTTTTAGGAAGCAGTGGGAGGGTGATGAAGGGTGGAGTTTCCGTGATGCCGTGCGTGGTGGGGTGTTTCCTGGATTTGTGGGTCTCAGGGTTAAGGATGGGTATTCTGTTGCTCAGATGAATGGGGAGCGAGAGCGACAGAGGAGGGAGAGCGTGCGGGATGCAGAGCGAGATAAAGCGCTTGGTAGGTCTTTCTTACTATCTTCGTCGTTGTTCTTCTGCCAATTTTGCACCTTACAGCTGCCCATACGTCCTATTGGACGAAACACCCTGGTAAATACGCCCACTGGCAGTTCGGAGACGGCTTTGTGCGTGGGTGGGAGGACGCATGGATGTTCCTGGTTTTGGAGATGCCAAAGACAGGCGCGCAGGTAAACGAGCTTGGGTTAATAGGCGCGTGGGCAAGAAGGGCGACGAAGATTTTTGGGGAAGGATTTTGGGAGTATGGTGAGGACATTTTTTGCTTCCATCCTCTTCGCCCATCGATTGTCGTCTTGGTTCATATGGCGATGTGGCCCTAGACTTCGTCATTCTTTTATCAATTTTGTTGGGCTATGACACTGATTCTTCGTCCCGATTTATAGAACATGGGTTTATGCAGGCAGTGGATGCTGCTAAACACGATTTTCAGTCTTTGTTTTGTTCCTGATGTCAAATCCCAGAGAAAAGGCACAATCCAAGCCCAGCTCGTCGTTCACGTTGAAAACAAATATGTTTGAATGTCAGGCATATCATCGACATCAGTTGCTGTGCGAGTTATGGATGTTAAATTGTGTAAAATACGTATCGAGAAGCCAGTATCATATACTGCGATCTTTCCGTGTAAAAAGGCTTGAATCTCCCCCTAATATAATCCCGAAACTACTTTCGATCTCATTATGCCACTTTGGATCTAGGCCACACTCCCACATGATAACGTCAAAGCGGTACAGCATTGCGAACAAGTCCTTCATGTATTGTTGAAGGCGGGGCAGGTCCTGACGCACTGCCAGCGAGGGATCAGACTCTCCCCCAGGCATTCGATATTCATCAAAGAATATGCGGTGAGGTACTTGTTGACCATCGTAGTCCATAGAATCCGACAGATACATCAGCAAAAATGACAAAACATTATAAGTATATATATGGAGGTACCTGAGGTAAAATTCCTACCAGCCAGGTTCCGAGCCAGGGATACGCATCAATACAACTGCGACCATGTCTGGGAAGTGTATGAAGGAAAAATAGTTGTAAGGCATGTATGGTGCACTGTGAGCCTGGTAGGGTATGAATTTCAGCTGTTTAAGTCAGAAAATAGGAAATATCTAACATAAATGGCTGAATATATGGTGGATGAATTTGGGATGAATTTCCATCCCATATATTTCAGCCATCCAAGGGATGGAATTCATATGTGTTACCTTACAAAATTTTCATAACCTAATGGGATGATATTTCATTTGACAAGGGGATGAAATACAGGGAATGATTTTCATCCAAAATGAGAGTATGAGTTTCAACCACCTAACATATGAAATTTCATCAAGATTTTCAACAAAATATGGGATGGTATTTTCTGCCACAAAGGTGTGGATTACAGGGTGTGTTTTTCAGCCTGAGATAGAATGGTAATTTCATACCATTATGAGGTGCTTTTAGTAAGTAAATTTCTTTCCTTTATGGTTGAATTGACTGTTTATATCTCATGCCCTAAAGAAGTTTGCAGGGAATCTCTCAAATACCATTTCATACCACAGCAGGCTGAATTTTATCTTGGTCAAAATAAATAAGTAAATAACCTCCCTTGCGAGGGAGGGTACTAGATAATTATATATATCAAAAAACTAAAACCTCCCCCCTGAGACAAATGCGAGGGGGGCAGGGCAACAATATGGAACAAAGAAGAAAAAAACCCCACCCCCATGCGAAACGTGGGGAGGGGGTCGTGATGCAGCCACTGTCGTCCCTGTTGCTATCATTGTCCTTCTCCCTCTCCATTGTCAATGCCGCCCATTTCCACCCCATGAGCAGTTGCTTGCGGCAGTGGTTTGGGGTGCTGTGGTGGTGGTGGCTGTCCTCATCCTCGTCCTCTCGATGTGGTGGTTGTCGCGCAGTGGGGGGATGCTGGGGGGATGCTGGGTCATCCCTGTCACCCCTGTCTGTTGTCGTTGTCATTGTCGTCACCATGCTGTTGTTGCTGTCATTCTGCTTGCTCCCCCTCGTCCCTGTCCTCGCTGTTCCCCGTGTCGCACCTCCTTGTCTGATGTACCAGCTGTCCTCCCCACAAGCAGTTGCTTGTGGCAGAGGGGTCTGGTCTGCCATCGTCCTTGCCTAATTGCTCCCCATCCCTACCCCATGAGCAGTTGCTCGCGGCGGTGGTTGGGGGTGCTGTTGCAGTGGTGGCTGTCGTTGTACCGTGGCGGTGGGGGGTACTGGGTCATCCTTGTCATCTTGTGTTGTCATTGTCCCTGCCTAATTGCTCCCCATCCCCACCCCACAAGCAGTTGCTTGTGGCGGTGGTTGGGGGTGCTATTGCAGTGGTGGCCGTCATTGTACTGTGGTGGTGGGAGGTGCTGGGTCGTCCTCATCGTCTGGTTGTCCATCCCCCTTGTTGTTGTCTGCCTCGTCCTGGTCCTGGTTGTCGTCGTGTTCTTTGTTGCCCTGTTGTACCCACCCTCGTTGTCCCAGTTTTGCCCAGTTTGTTACCGCCCTTCTGCCATCGTACCCTGTTGTTCCTGTCCCGTTGCTCCCCATTTCCACCCGTGAGCAACTGCTCGCAGCGGCGGTTGGGGGTGCTGTTGTGGTGGCTGTTGTGGTCTTCTCCTGTCATTTGTCATTCCATGCTATCTACCCTGCGAGCAGGGGCTCACAGTGGCCTTGCCATCCCCATCATTTTGTTGCATTGTCGTTGTTGTTGTTAGCGCCCTCAATCCCACCCTACAAGCAGAGGCTCGTAGCGGTGGTCATGAGGGGCTGCCTCGTCGGTTGTTGGTCCTATTGCACTGTCCTGCCATTGTCACAGTGGTGTTTCCTGTCATCGTTGTAGTTAGTAGATGACCTAAAATAACAGAAAAAACAGTTAGTACTTGAAAAAGAAAGGAAGGAACAGGGAAAATACTTAATTTACTTTGTGTTGAGGGGCCTCAGGCTCTTCAACACAAGTCAGTGTCGGTTCACAGTTTGCTGTTGATGGAGCGGCATGCCAGGAGCAGTATTGGCAGCTGTTGATGGAGGTGATATAAGTCATGCCAACCTGCCCTCATGCAACAAGTCACATGTCATAATTATCTGACACACCTGACACTTCAACTCCACGTGCAATATCAACCAGAGTCTGACACATTCACATGCTCTTTCACTTCCACCCCTACCACCATCACCACGCTGTCGACCACGACTACCACCAATATATCGTTCTATTCTTTTTTTACTAACAAAGCTTTTTAGGAACTAAGTGTAACTATTGCTGAGGACAGCACAAACAAACAACGAGGGATGACCGAAAGGGCAAGGGCAGCAAAGAAGGACAGCAGGGGGAGGAGGGAAATGGAATGAAAAAGAGGCCTGAGAGATGTCATCGATGAGTGACATGCAATCCAGCAAAACCCTCCACCTCAGGCTCCTTGTTGATGAACACACAATCATATTGGCCATGTCCCTTCCATGATGGTGTTGCCCTAATGTACTCACAATGCATGCCCCCAATGCCTGAGAGATCACTTGTGTCAAGGTTTTTTTATTCTTCTTGATTGATGGGACAACCTACCCCTGTGCCCTTGTTGAATGGTTTTCAACATATGGATTTGCACCATGTGAGGAGACTGGACTTTGGTGTGTTTACCCTGACCATGATAGACAAGGTCAGCAGTTAACTTCACTTGTTCATCTTGATGCAATTTTACATGGCATGCACTTGATTGGTGTTCCTGGCCCTCATCTGCTTCCTAGAACTTTTACATATAGTGATTCCTTGAACGCCTTCCGTTTATTCTATGTGAACAAGTACATGTAAGGGCAAGACCCAGAAGAAGAGGAGACACAGGGGGCACACAAGTACCAGGGGCCACAAGGGCACAGGGAGTCTATAAAGACTATGTAATGACAGAAGTCAATGCTATAAAGCAAGTATACTGGGGATATTCTTAGATGTTGGATTCAGGTATCTCTACTACTACCAGTTGCCCATAATAGGGCTGTAGGTAAACAATACCAAATAAGGGGAATAAAAAGGAATGAAAAGGAAATATAAACAATGGGTAGGGAACTATATATACCTGGGGGTTGTCCCCTTACATCACCCCCTCATTAAGGTGCAGCGCCCACGATGCACATGACTAAAATAAAAAATAAAAGGTAAATCATAAAGAAAAAAAAGAAGAAAGGAAACAAAAAAAATCTCTCCACAGCAATGCAAAAAATGCAAGCACCATGTCCCAAGTCGAGCGCGTCACCCAATTCCGACCAATGGCAATGCATATCATCCTTCTACCTGTCTTCCAGTCT